>PRKT01000122.1:21701-79444 GCA_003671525.1 Saccostrea glomerata
AAAAAAGCCCACTAATCCATATTAAGTTATTTGTAGAGATAAAGCATCCCCCCCCCCAAAAAAAAATAATTTTTCACGTTTTAGAAAGGAGCTAGTTTACGTTATTTTTCTTGTCAAGAAATTTCTGAGGTGGCTTTATTTTTACTGGGGCGATCCCTCTCCTAGAAATAATCCTGGATCCATATGAAAACTTATTCAATTATGCGTGGCAGTTAGCATTAATTAAGCAATTGACAGTAAGTAAAGCAGTTGGCTGTCGTATACACCTGATCAGACTAGTGTTCCTGTGGGAAATGTTTATTTATTTCCAATAATTGTACAATTGTAGTTGGGATCGGTTTAATTTTGATCAGGATTGACCAAACGTAGAAAAAAAAATTATTTTCTCTAAAATTTGGCTATTTTGTTTCAATTTTATTATGAATGTGATTAACAAACATGTCCCCCCACTGTGACAGGTTTTAAAACGATTTTAATCACAAGTTTAAAAAATATTCACAAATTACTTGTCTTATTTTTATAAATATTTTGTTTATTAAAAACGAATTCCATTTCTATAATACGACTTTTCTTTACATATTTCATAAGGTATTAATGTGATGCATTCATTGACAGCAATTTTTTTTTACAAGAAAGCATCTAACTTGGATGTAATTTTTATTAAAAAATTTTTTTGAAAAAATCCAAAACAAAAAAAGCAATCTCCCATGCAGAGTTGTCGTTCGTTCCTCTCTCGGACACCCTGAATGTAGTAGAGAGTGAAAAAAATGATATAAAATAATTAAGAGCTGAAGTCAGCCTTTTAATGCTGAAACCATTATTTAAAAAGGTTGACTCAGAGATCTATAAAATAAGAAGTTGGTGTGGCATTCCCCCTCAATGATACTTTATGCCACAGAATTCGAAATATATATCGTGCGACTTGTCGAGTCCCGATTACTTGACCTTGACCTTTGGTGTTTACTTCTGGCAGCTCGATATTTTGCGCAGTTAGGCAAGTTAAAAGATTCAGAGAGACGCATCGAAACCTGCAAAGTTTGTTCAGAAGAATTAAACGACACATTTCAATAAACCAGGCAGACAGATACAGGGCGTGTTCTTTCATTTGCTGTCATCGTAAGTATTTGGAAATGGTTTTTGATGGTTTAAGGTTTTCTCATTTGTAAACAATTCGCGCCATTTTGATGATGGATGAAACGAGGACGAAGGGCAAAGAACGATGTTTAGACTATGTGAGAAGTACTTTGCCAGGAGTGGTAGGACAAATTATGATGGGACGACGCCGATGTGCCATTTTATAGTCACAAATAAAAAAAACATTAAATTTGAAGAGGACACTTTTTTTGTTGTTTCTTTTAAATCAGATTGCACCACTGTGTACAGCAATGTTATGAGCTGTAATATTGTCATATATTAGTATTTAAACCATTAGAGTAAATGATTTTTATCTTATGTAATGAGTCTGATGCTGTCAGCATGATTGTTGCTACAAATGTATGGGTCTGAAAAATGCATAAACAAAGATTTGAAGATAACAGGTCCAGTCCAATGACTATTTCTACCTACGTAGCTATTAATAGCTACCTAGGTATTTAAACCTACCAAAAGTACCGGTAGCTATTTTTACCTACTTTTGGTGTTATCTACATTTTGTGGCCAAATGACTGAACGGTGCAAGATGGTGAAAACCTTAATTTTTTATACAGTCACACTAATGACAAATAAGACAAAATTTTGACCAAAAAATGATAACTTCCTGAATTGGAAATTTTACATTAGTGTCTATGCAAAATTAATAATATACTAAGTAATCCTTTTTTGGCCAAATTTTTGTCATATCCATCATCAGTGTGACTGTATCAAGAAATTCAGTGCTCACCATGTTGAACCGTTCCTGGGTTTGGCCACATAATGCAAGTGAAGCAGAAAGTAAGAAAAAATATCTACTTTGAGTAGGTTTAAATACCTACGTAGCTATTAATAACTACATAGGTAGAAATAGTCTTTGGACTGGACCTGGATAATACAGAGCTGTGGAAAATTTTCAGATAGCTAGCCCTTTGAACCGACAATTAAATAAGCTAGTACGAATTAGTAAGTCTTAAAATGAAAACAAAAAGCATGATAATTATTCACTTCATTACACATCAATTTACTTCATCATGTTAATAATAATACAGTGGACCTTCAGATATTCGGACGCCAGATATCCGGAATGCTTCGGATGATTTTTCATTGGCACGGAATTTTATAATGTCATTTTGTCTTGTTTAACTGGTGATTCAGGTATACGGATGCTGGATAAAGGAGGCTCCACTGTACATAATTCAATCTCTATTTCTAAGTCCTCTTACATTTTCTTTTAATTTTGCAGTTTTATATAACAATACTAGAATTTACCGCTTTTGGGCAGCTGGTGACTGATAATTCAGCAAACTGAAGTAACCTGTGTTTGAATTCTTTCTATCAAGTTTTTTCATATTTAGCTTGTCTCTATCTTTTTCTTTAATATGTTTTCTATCATATTCTGTCCCAGTTGTAAATTAAATAGGTCATGTGAACCATGCTAGTTTCACTCTTATTTACAGCCTTGATCTTGTTTTAAGAAAACGTATTAAGCAATCGTATATAAGGTATAATAATTAAGATTGGAATTGTACAATGATAAATGGAGAAACAAAAAAAATAACCAGAAAATGTGCCAGTCAAATGGATTGACATTGATAGCATTTTTACCGGGCACACAAATATTTGCCGGCATGACAGTTTTTCACAACTCTGTTAATAGGTTCTGTTTAATATCACAACTTGCATATTTTGATAGCATTTCACATAAAAATGTAATTTTTTTTCATCTAAAAGTTTTTTGAAACTTCAAATTTTTGGATGTGTTTGATTGACACTTCCTTGCACTTTATCAGATTTTTATTTTATTCTTAATACTTAGGGAAAATGGCAAACTTGTGTATTAATGGAAAATATTAAAATTTGAATGCTGAAAAATTATTATATTCAGGGTAGAAATGTTTGAATGTAAAACCCTTCTCAAGTATCATTATTCCACACTTAGTGTTGTGAACAGAGTTTAGCAAATTGAACACACCTTTGAAATGCACACTTTTTGGTTTTCGTAAACAGGGCAGGAGCTCTGGGTTTTTTTATGGATTACCATTCACCGGGTGTGTTTGATTGTTAAAGTCTGCTCATCACAACTGCACGAACTGACAATATACTGTGTGAATGTTTTGCTTTTGAACATTTCTACTCTGAATTTACTGGATTATTGTTTTAATACTTTTAAGGATATCCGATCCTCAGCCAGGAAGGAAAACTCCAAAAATTAACATTTAATTTGAAATGCATTAAAATGAAGCTTGAAAATGAAATTTTTTCATGCAACAATTTTCATTTTATTCATCTTTATAAGATTCAAGGTCTTTGGAAGTCTTAGAGAAGGTATTATATAAGTTGACATTTGTACCCTATAAAAGGAGAAAAAATTAACACAGTTTTAGAGAAATAAGATTTTCTTGAATCCAGCCTTAGATAGCAATGCTTATTAGCATGATATGAAATGAAAAGTGATTTATGGTGTCTTGCAATGATAGCAAAAGCCTTTTACACTATGTATTATAGAATACATGATGGAAAAAGAAGACAAAAAATACCAAATAAGTATAAAAATCATGACAATTTCTCTGAATGCCTGGATACCTGTCGTTTTTTAGCCTAAAATGTATTTGTTGATCAATTTGCAATTAGAAAATGCATTGCTGATATTCCAATTCACTTTTTCTGAAAAAATATTGGAGATTTGACAATTTTCCCTATATAATATGATTAACTTTGATCTTTTACTTTAAAGAATTACTGTGGATAAAATTACGTAATTTTGTGGATTCAGAGATACTTTTATGAGTATTTTTGATTACTTAACTGCTAATATTTTAAACCTGGGGATCGGAATTAATTCACAACAAGATTGCCGCTTTTCTAAGTATTTAGAATAAAATTAAAATTTGTGAAAGAATAAGGAAGTGTCAATCGAATGCATCCTAGAATATGAAGTTTCAATAAGTTTTAGTGGAAATAAATTTTTTAGCTCTTCTGAGCCAAAGGCTCAAAGAGCTAATGTTATGGCCATTTGTGCGGTGTGCATTAACTTTTTAGAATATGGGCCATAACTCAAGTACACCTTGGCCAATCAGTCTCAAATTTGTCGAAGGATATCCTTGGCCCAAGGGCTACCATTTATTAGTAAAATAGGGGTTGGGACCCTTAAACAAGGGGAGATAATCAGGAAATCAAAACTAAAAGTAATGGTTGCTAAAAAAGCTCCTCCTCCAGAACCACCAGGCAGATTTTCACCAAACTCACATACAAGGGTTGGGATATGTTGAAGATTAAAAATTGTTCAAGGCATGACCCTGGGGCAAAAGGCGTGGTCTCAAGGTCACTTCAAAGTTGACCTAAATTTACAATTAATAAAAAATGTTTATGTTTTGCTTACTATAAGAACTAGGATTATCAAATCTTGTAAGTTGATACATCTTTAGACTTCACACCTGTAAAATCAAAAGTAGGTCACGATGACCCACTTTTTAAATTTTGCGCGCATTTGTTTTCAAATGGAATTGAAGGCATATTTTTCGACACTTTAAGGCCTATGATCATCAAACTTTGTCAGTTGATGCATCTTGGGTCCTTGAACAACGTCAACTTAAAAGTAGGTCACCTTGACCTACTTTTAGAACTTTATGACTAATCCTTTTTAAAACATTTCATCACATTATTTCAGACACTGAGAGGTTTAGAATCATCAAAACTTGTAAGTTGATGTATCTTGGAACCTTAAAACATATTTTTGAAAAATTAGGTCACTGTGGCCTACTTTTTGAACTTTGCAGGCATTTGTTTTCTAATTGTTAAAAAGGCATATTTTGATTACCTTAAGACCTAGGATCATCAAACTTAGACAGTAGATGCATCTTGATACTTCAAAAACGTTGACCAAAATGTAGGTCAGGATGACCTACTTTTGACATTTTATGGCTATGTTTAAGTATCTTGGGTATTTATTGGCTTAGAATCATCAAACTGTGTGAATTGATGCATCTTGGGTTTTCAAAGAGTGACGACCAAAAAGTAGGTCACGGTGACCTACTTTTGACAATGTATGGCTTTATATAAATATCTTCAGTACTTATTTGCTTAGAATCATCAAACTTTGTCATTTGATGCATTTTGGGTTTTCCGAGAATGACGTCTAAAATGTAGGTCACAGTGACGTACTTTTGACATTTTATGGCTATATTTAAGTATCTTGGGTATTTATTGGCTTAGAATCATCAAACTTTGTGAATTGATGCATCTTGGGTTTTCGAAGAGTGACGACCAAAAAGTAGGTCACAGTAACCTACTTTTAACAATTTATGGCTTTATTTAAGTATTTCCGGTACTTATTGGCGTAGAATCATCAAACTTGGTTAGTTGATGCATTTTGGGTTTTCGGAGAATGAAGTCCAAAAAGTAGGTCACAGTGACTTACTTTTGACTTTTTATGGCTTTATTTGAGTATCTCTAGTATTTATTGGCTCAGAATCATTAGACTTTGTGAATTGATGCATCTTGGGTTTTCGGAAAGTGACGACCAAAAAGTAGTTCACGGTGACCTACTTTTGAATATCTCAGATACTTATTGGCTTAGAATCATCAAACTTTATTAGTTGATGTACCTGGGGTTTTCAGAGAATGTCAACCAAAAATTAGGTCACGGTGACCTACTTTTGACATATAATTGCTTTATTTAAGTATCTCAGGTATTTGTTGGTTAAAATTCATCAAACTATCTTAGTTGATGCATCTTGAGTTTTCAGAGAATGTCGATCAAAAAAAAGTTCACGTTGATCTACTTTTGAATATCTCAGGTACTTATTGGCCTAGAATCATCAAACTTTGTCAGTTGATGTATCTTGAGTTTTCAAAAATCATCTACTAAAAATTAGGTCACAATGACGTACTTTTGACAATTTATGGCTATTTCGAGTACTTATTGGCTTTGTATCATCAAACTTTGTCAGTTGATGCATATTGGGTTTTCAGAGAGTATAGACAAAAAAGTCAGTCACAGTGACCTACTTTTAAATATATCAGATACTTATTGGCTTTAGAATCTTCAATCTTTGTCTATTTTGCAACTTGAGTCCTCAGAAAACTTCAATCTTGAAGTAGGTCAATGTTACCTATTTATGTTTTTTTGTATAACTTTATTAAAATATCTTCAGTCCTAATTGACTAAAAATCATCAAACTTTGTCAATTGATGCAAGTTGGGTCTTACGATACTTCGGGTTAGAGGCTTCAAATAGAAGTGATTGATTGTACAATTTATCAGAAGAACGATTCAAGGCCCTTGGGCCTCTTGTTAATGTATATCGTCAATTGAAATGCTGTTGCAATACACATGATATATAAGTTGTAATCTGAAAATCATAACCCCTGGGGTTTAGGTGGGGTCACAATGGAGAATCAAAGTTTTACATAGAAATATATAGGAAAAAATCTTTGAAAATCTTCTCAAGAAGTACCTGACCAGAAAAGCTGAAAGTCATGTGGAAGCATTCTGTGGTAGTGTAGAATTCTGAATTGTACAAACCGTGACCCACAGGGTGGGCTGGGACCACAATGGTAAATCAAAGTTTTACATAGAAGTATCTAGGAAAAATCTTTGAAAATTTTCTTTAAGCTGAACATGACTCGTAAATAGGCATATGCCATTTTCGATATCAATTTCTATGATACATCAACACTGGGGTATACTGGTCGCATTCGTAACACATGACTGCTTTAATGTCACGGGTATCGTCGTGAAATGTCGACTGTGTTCGTGCTGGTTATCTTGCATTACCATTGTTTACATTTTTTTTAGCTCACCTGAGCTGAAGGCTTAAGTGAGCTTTTCTGATCACATTTTGTCCGTCATCCCTCTGTCCATTGTCTGTCTAGCTGTCTGTCTGTCTGTCCGTAAACTTTCATATTTTCAAATTCTTCTCAAGAACCACTAGGTCGATTTTGACCAAGGTTGGCAGAGAGCATCCCTGGGTGAAGAGGAATTTGAATTTTTAAAATGAAGGGCCATTTCCCCTCACAAGGTGATATAATCCAGAATAGACAAAAATAGGATGGGGTCATTAAAAAGTCTTCTCAAGAACCACTGGGCCAGAAAAGCTGAAACTTATGTGGAAGCATCCTGGAATTGTGAAAATTCTAAATTGTTAAAATCATGACCCCTGGGGTTTAAGCGGGGCCACAATGGGGAATCAAAGTTTACATAGAAATATATAGGAAAAATCTTTGAAAATCTTCTCAAGAACCATTGGGCTGGAAATACTGAAACTTATGTGGAAGCATCCTGGGATAGTTTTGATTCTACCTTGTTCAAATCATGACCCTGAGGGGTTGGGCAGGACCACAATGGGGAATCAAAGTTTTACATAGAAATATATTGGAAAAATTTGGGGACATTAAAAAATCTTCTTCTCAGAAACGGGTTCGGATGAGACCTTAAAAACTTAGGCCCTGTGTCAGCGATAGGCATTTGCACGATAAAGATCCCTCATAGCTTAATGGCCCTGAGTGCCAAGTAAAGGTCAAAATTTGAAGCCCTTCACTGGCATACTGTGAAGTCTCTATATGAGTGAAAAATTCCAGAAAAGCTGAAACTTATATGGAAGCATCCTGAGGTAGTGTAGATTCTAAATTATTCAAATCATGAGCCCCAGGGGTTAGGAGGGGCTACAATAGGAAATCAAAATTTTACATGAAATATAGAATTAAAAAAAAACTTCTTATCAAGAACCATTGGGTTGGAAGAGCTGAAACTTATATGAAGCATCGTGGGTTAATGTAGATCTAACCTGGGGTTTAGAAGGGGCCACAATAGGGAATAAAAGTTTTATATAGAAAAATATAGGAAGAAACTTAAAAAATAATTTTCTCAAGAACCATTGGGTAAGAAAAACTGATACATATGTAGAAGCATCCTGGGTTAGTGTAGATTCAAAATTGTCAAGATTTTTACCCCTTTCCCCTCCGAAAGGGGGGGGGGAGTAGGACGTGGTTACAGTAGGTTTTACAAGGCGGTAATCTGGGTGGAAAAAACAACATCACCAATGTTTGTGAGGTGAGCAATGTGGCCAAAAGGCCATTTTTTTTTTTAGATGGCAAAGAGAAAGAAGGGAATGTCTGCAAGACAGCGATTACTAGCTGATAAGTTGAGGAAGAGAGAAAAGAGACAAAAAGCTGCAGGAATTCTGCCAGACAAAGACTCGCATTTGACGCCACAAGAATCTGCTGTTCCCTGCGGGACAGTGGATGGAGCTGATTCAGCTCCTCCTGGTAATTTTCCAGGGCTTGGTTCGATGGGGTTTCCACCTAAAGCCCCCTGGCCAGGATGCAGGCCTCACCTCGTGTGAGAATGCATTCACCTGCCCCGAGGTTGTCACCTCCTCGGGGAAGTCGTCTGTTTGTCCATGACGAGGGCAAGGCACCGTCCACTGACTCCCCACCGTGGGTTTGTGCTCCACCGAGGGCACCTGGATCGGACATAGTGCATATGTCTGATCCAGCAGGACAGGCGCAGCTGGATACCTCCAGGGAGGAGGAGACCAGTAGATTATCAAAAGATGAGGGCACTTTAACGAATACTAAAACGGAAACTGAAAGTAATAACAAAGGAATACTGAACGAAAAACATGATATTATAGAAAGTAAAAACAAAGAGAGAGATATGTTGGAGACTGTAGAAAGTATGATGGATTTCAGAGATGATTTAGATATCATAGGAAATGTCAGAGACTCAGAAGATGAAACTGATGGTAAGGGAGGTACTCTAGAAACAAATGAGAGACCTTTTTTTAGGAGGAGAGATAGTGAGGAAGAAAACTGTCAGAATGCAAAAAATGTGAATGTAAATAGTGACCAGAGAGACGGTATTAATAGACAGGATAGTGTTGATGAGGAAAATACATACATGAATACAACAAATGTGTATTGTGTGTCTGTTCAGGGCTCTTTCCATCAAGCTGATCCTATGTTTGGTGACACTGCAGGAACTCAATGTGTTGCAAATTGTTTATCAGGTTTAGCTTATAATCTTCCTAAAAGTGCAAAAATCTGGCAAACAGCTGATGTCAACAAAGTATTAGTGAATGGAGATGAACTTTACACATACCTGCAGAACTGTACTTCAATTACAAGTAGATATTTGTTAGTGGAAGAGTTACCGCAGTATTTGGAATGCTTTAGCAACACATTTGACTTTACAGTGAAGGTGTCGGTACCAAGTTTAATCAGTTTATCAGCAGAGGAGCCATGTTATGAAGATTTTAATGCCTATCCTCTTTTTGAAGCTCTGCAGGTAGCACTTACTGAAACAAATGGATGCTTTGTGTGTTTCGGAGGGAATACCCTATTAATAGGGAAGACTAATGATGGGTTTTTCTCATTTGATTCACATGCACGATGCCCCCGTGGATATCTTAGTGTTAGAGGGAAGAGTACAAGAATTTTATTGAAGGATGTTCAGGATGTCTACCTGCATCTTAGGTCACTTGCTATTTCTATGGGCTTTTCACAAACTGTTGCTTGTGAATTGACTGGGGTGTTGTGTTCACTTAAACATTTTTCCACTGCAGTAGTTTATGAGGTTAAAGGATCTGAATATTCAGAGGGAAACAAAGATTCAAGACAAGGTCTCTCGACATCAAATCAGTCAAAGGTTAAAGAAACTGGGAGATATCTTGAAGGGTTAAAAGGTTCAGAGCAAGGCAGGTTTTTGTCAGATCAGTCAGAAATATTACAGGCGACTGATGTGATTTTTATGGGCGAGGAATTCCAACGGCATGATTTTATTCCTTTATCTGTAGAGAAACAAAAAGAATTGTGCAAATTGTTGGGAGTGCCATATCATGTCTCTACACATGAATACCATGCTGCATCTGTGAAAGATATGGATAAACCCAGAGGCTGTAAAGAAATTGAGCAAGATGGTAATTATTTTTTTAAAAAGCAGTATCATTCAGCCTGACAAACTCTGAGAACCATCATCGTCATATTCGTGAAGCTGTTTGTGAGCATCTCCTGAACCATGAAGCAATGTTTCAACAGTTTATGAGGTCAGAAGGATCTTTACGGTCGTATTTACTTCAGTCTAAAATGTCTGAAATTGGTGTATGGGCCACTGAATTGGAGATTCTTGCTATTTCACATATGTTGAATGTTGACATTTATACTTATTCAGATATGAAATGGCTTCAGTTTAGTGGGAAAGGTCCGAACCCTGAATCAGCTGAACAGAAGGAAGCTATTTATTTATACCACAGACAGCAGAACCATTATGATGTTGTTTTAAGTGTTTTAGCAAGGCCACATGACAAGGAATGTGTCACCCAACATTCGATTCTTAAAGGAGAATATAGCCTTCGCAGAAAAAATAAAATTCGAATGAGAGAGGAACGAAAAAGTCTGAAATTGAAGATAAGAGACTTGAAGGAAAATAGCAAAGATGCATTTAGGAAAAGATACAGGGAAAATGTAAAGTACCGAAAGAAAATGTCGGAGCAGAAGAAAGATATGTACTCATATGCAGACTTTAGGTTGAAAGAACAGATAAGGAACAGAGAACGATATCGTGCTTCAACTTCAGTGCAAATGGCAAGTAAAAGAAGAAGTAAAATGAAGTACTCCACAGACTTGAAGCATAAAGAGGGAAAGAAAATAGTGTTGGCAATGAGTACCCGGTTAACCGGTTAACCGTCGAACGATGCGAGTATCGGTTAGTAAAACTGCTATTCGGTAAAAATACATTTTTCATATTTCATAATAATTTTTATGTCTTTGTAAATGTAAATTGACACATTTCCCTAATTTAATTACCGTTAGGCTTGCTCTAGTGGTTTGAATTGTTCTGATTAGTCTAATTGATGACTTTAATTGTCGCGGGTACGTGTTTTGAAAACCTGAGTTATAATTACCTCATTTTAATAGACCTGTATTAGAGGATTATATACATTAACAAGATGCCGCCGCAATTATCAAGAGCGTAGAAATATTGCTAAAGAACTTGAAACCTAACATATTCAAATTATGTAAATCGGATTTGTCGTATAAGGGTGGAGCTACAAATATGCTAAATCATTTTAGATTGAAACATAATTTGATAACCAGCGACTTGCAGGAGACTCAACAATTTTTTTAGTTTGTATTTGTAAATAAAATTCATATATCTTGTATTTGTTGTTTATTTCTACCAATAATTAAAAGGAAGAGATTAATAATGAATACGGAAACTATAACATAAAATCATCCGAGTAACCGGGTACTCGATCGGAAGATTAAGCGAGTAACCGGTTAATAAAAATCGTCCGATTTGCCATCACTAAAAGAAAAGAAAGAGTGTTGAGAAATATAAGTTGGATTCTGAGCACAGAGAACAGGTGAAAGGAAAGAGTACAGAAAAGTACAAGATAGACCTTGATAATAAGGAGAGTGTTAAGAAAGCAAGCATTGAGAAGTACCAAAAGGACTTTGAACATCAGCAAAGTGTGAAGAAAGCAAGCATTGAGAAGTACAAAAAAGACTTTGAACATCAACAAAAAGTGAAGGAAGCAAGCATTGAGAAGTACAAAAAAGACTTTGAACATCAACAAAAAGTGAAGGAAGGAAGCATTGAGAAGTACAAAAAAGACTTAGAACATCAGCAAAATGTGAAGACAGCAAGCATTAAGAAGTACAAGACAAACTTGGAGCATCAGCAAAGTGTGAAGAAAGCAAGCATCGAGAAGTACAAGACAAACTTGGAACATCAGCAAAGCGTTAAAAGAAGAAGCAGTGAAAAGTACAAAACTGATTTGGAGCATAGGATTACTGTAAAGCAGAGGGCCTCAAAAAGATACGAAGAAGATGAATCTTACAGAGCAAAAAGTAAAGCCGCCTTTGTACATAAATATAATACAAGTGAGACCTTTAGAACAAACATGCAAAAAAGAGCTACAAGGAGGTATCACACTGATACAGAATATCAGTCTAAAGCAAAGGAAAGTGGTAAGGCTAGTTACCAATCATCTGCTGAAGTTAGAAGGAGGAAAAAAGAAGAAGTTAGACAGAAAAGGAGATTGAAACAAATGAACGTGAAACAGGAAGAGGAAATTATCCGATTATTTAAGGGAAAAGCCAAGGAAGGTCCAAATTATGTTTGTACATGTTGCCACAGGCTTTTCTTTCAGAATCAGGTTCAAGCATGTGAACATCAGATGTATCATAAAAGCGAGTCAGCAAAAACTATCTCAGAGATTTGTTTGCTAGATAAGTATTTGCATGAATGCTCTGAATCTTGCCCAGAATCGTGTACTAAATCATCATTATGGATTTGTTACACTTGTCATCGGAAAATAATGAGTGGCAAAGCACCTGCAGAAGCTGCAGTCAACGGCTTGATTCTGGAGGATATTCCTTCTGAATTGACTAACTTGAACAGTTTGGAACAGCATTTAATTGCAATGCACATCCCATTTATGAAAGTAATGGCTCTTCCTCATGGTGGACAAAAAAATGTACATGGTCCTGTTATTTGTGTACCTTCAGATATGAGGAAAACTGTCAGTTTACCAATGAAACAGGATGAAAACTTGTTGTTGCGTGTGAAATTGAAAAGGAAGTTGAATTACAAAGGGTACTTTGAGTATCAGTTTGTCAATACAGGTCATATCATGTCAGCTTTATCTTACTTAAAAGAACACAATCATTGGTATGAGGATATAAAAATTGAATCATCTCTGGAAGAGGATTTAACAATTCATGAAGAAATGACGGAAGAGAACGTTGAGACAAGGAATAATGCGGAAATCACAGAGGAAATTGTTGCATTTGACACATGTTTACAACCTGTAGATGTTGCACAGGAGGTTTTAGACCATTATTTTGATGATGTGTACAACATTGCACCAGGTGAAGGGAAAAACCCAATTCGAATGTTACAGGAACCTGGCAATGAAGCTAAGGCATTTCCATGTCATTTTCCAAGTGGTCAGAAAAGTTAACTCTTTCTAGATATTTCAATAATAGGCTAATGAATGCAGATGACAGATTTGCAAAGGACACCAATTACATCTTCTTTAGCCAGTACATGTCCGAACTGAATCAAGTGATTGAAAAAACTCAAATTTCACTTAGAAAATCCTTATCAAAATGGACCAATGGGAAACCAGTGACAGTAAATATGCTGCAAGATCCAATTACTCTCTCGGGCTTGCTGCGGAATGATGATGCTATTAGATTTATGCAGCCAATAAGAGGAACACCGGCTTATTGGGCAACGGCTCAGAAAGACCTCTTTGCTATGCTACGGCAATTAGGAATTCCCATTTGGTTTTGCTCGTTCTCTGCAGCAGAGTACAGATGGAATGATGCTGTTACAGCAATACTACAACAGCAGAACGATAACAGAAATCCCGAGGAAATGGAATGGTCGGAAAAGAATGAAATTCTAAGGTGCAATCCAGTCACTGTGGCTAGAATGTTTGAGCACAGATTTCAAATATTTCATAAGGAAGTCATACTTTCTCCTGCAGAACCAATAGGAAAGGTAGCAGACTTTTTTCAAAGAGTTGAGTTCCAGCAGAGAGGATCTCCACATATGCATTGCTTATATTGGATTGAAAATGCACCAAACATTGATTCTGATGGTGAGGAAGTTGTATGCAGTTTTATTGACAGATATGTAACATGTGCTGTGCCATCAGAAAGTGATGATTCTGAATTGAGGAAAAGTGTTTTAGAAGTACAACAACACAGCAAGAAACACTCAAAATCTTGTAAAAAGAAGGGAACAGAATGTAGATTTAATTTCCCAAGGCCTCCATCTCAAAAGACTTTCATTACAAGCAGTCAAGAGGAGGAAACCACAGATGAGTGTGAAAAAGAGGCAAAGCTAAACAAGGCATATGCGAAGGAAATATTATTCAGTGTTTGGGAAAGAGTTCACAATGAAGGGGATAGAAATATAACAACAGAAGAATTATTTGATGATCTTTCATTAACCCAGGAACTGTACGAAGAGGCTCATAACATGTTGTCGGCAAAAAGATCAATTATACTTGAACGCTGCCCAAATGAGGTGTGGACAAATCAATACAATAGATGTTTGTTAAAATCTTGGGATGCTAATATGGACATACAGTTTGTTCTTGACCCTTTCAGTTGTATTGTTTATATTATTTCCTATATATCAAAGTCAGAGAGGGAAATGGGCATGCTATTAAAACAAACAAAGTTGGAGGCAGAAGAAGGAAATGTTGATGCCAGAAAAACTATGAAGAAAATTGGATCAGCTTACTTGCATCACAGGGAAGTTAGTGCTCAGGAAGCTGTATACAGAGTATGTAACTTGAGAATGAAAGAATGTTCTAGGAAGGTTGTATTTGTGCCTGTCGGTGACAACCCAGTGCGCTTAAGTAAGCCACTATCTGTGCTGAAGAAGAAAGCATCAAAGGATGTAGAAATAACCGATGAAGAAGAAGATGACGAAAATGAAGTTTGGATGACGAACATAATTGAACGTTACATGAACCGACCAGATAAGCCAATCTTTCATGAAATGTGCCTTGCCGAATTTTGTTCTGAATTCAGAGTGCTAGCAAAATCTCAAGTTCCTAAGAAAGAGAATCAAAACCTGTTTGAATTACAGAATGGGAAGGGTTACGTACAACGAAGAACAAGAACTCAACCTGCTGTTGTTAGATATCCTAGGTTCAGTGTTGAAAAAATGTCTGAGAAATATTATCAATCTCGATTGCAACTTTTTCTTCCCTACTGGACAGAAGCACAGTTGAAACCACCAGGGTTTGAATTATATGAGGATTTTTATAAAACTGGTTATGTGAAAATTTCCAGTGGAAAACGAAAGCAATCAGTGAAGTCAATAGTGGAATCAAATCAGTCACAATATGCAAAAAATGAAGAGATGATTGACAACGCTCAGGATGCGTATGAGATGCATGGTGAACCGGAAGATGCATGGTCGAGGATATGTCCAGAGACAGAGGTTCTCAGAAGGGAAGGAATAGCACAGACAAAGGAGAACACAGTGCCAGAGGAGGATAGTACCGATATTATACCAGAGATTGAGAGCGAGACACATAATGCAGATGTCATGTATCATGTTCAACAACATGTTATCTCAAGAGAAGAAATTTTACCTGTTCTTCAGAATTTGAATGAGACACAGAGTGATGTATTTTATTTGGTCCGCAAATGGTGTTTAGCAAAGATTGCAGGGGAGAAATGCGAACCCTTTCATTTATTTGTAACTGGTGGAGCAGGAACTGGTAAAAGTCATCTTATAAAAGCCATTCAGTATGAAGCATCGCGTTTGCTTTCACGAATAATGTCAGAACCAGATAGACTATCAGTTCTTCTCTCAGCATTCACTGGAACAGCGGCTTTCAACATTGGCGGAAATACACTGCACCACTTATTTTCCCTAACAAAATATCTGCCTTTACCATATGAACCTCTTGGTGAACAAAGCCTCAGCGAATTGAGAGTAAAGATAGGGGATCTTCACATTCTTATCATTGATGAAATATCAATGGTATACAAAAGACTTTTGTACTACATACACGAAAGACTAGTGCAGATTAAGAAATGCAAGGAGCCCTTTGGTGGAGTTTGTGTTATTGCTGTTGGGGACTTTTACCAGCTGCCTCCTGTAAAGCAGAGAAAAGATGAAAGGCTTTACAAAGAAAATCTTAGTTATCCTATGGACTACTGGCTTGACTTATTTAAAGTCAATGAGTTAAAAGAGATAATGAGACAAAGAGGAGATTTGTCCTTTGCTGGGATTCTTAATTCTTTTCGTGTAAGAGAGAGAAATGAACAATTAACACAGCAGCAAAGTAATTTCCTACAAGAGTGTATCAGGGAAGGACCAGAAGATGTTCTTCATGTGTTTTCTACTAACGAGGAAGTTAACACATTCAACCTGTCAATGTTAAAAAGATCATGTGAAGATCTACTGGAAATTGATGCTCAGGACTTTAGAAAGGACAAAACATCCGGTAAATTAGTACCGAGAAACAAACCTATGACAAGATCAAGAAGTGATGGCCTTCCAAGCTCTCTCCTATTGTCAGTCCATGCAAGGGTAATGCTTACGAGAAATTGCAATGTAGAGGATGGACTTGTGAATGGAGTAATGGGACACATTTGTCGGTTTTCTTTTGTAGAAAACAGTGAGGGAATTGTTAAAGCAATAGGAGTGGTTTTTGATAATAAGGAAGTTGGGAAGAAGACAGGACAATATACAAGGGATGGAAACATGGTGTTCATAGAAAGAGTGCAAGAGGAGATAAAGGACAAGGCTACTACAGTGGTACGTAATCAGTTTCCAATTCGGTTATCTTGGGCGTGCACGGCTCATAAGGTGCAGGGGATGACAACAGATAAAGTCGTGGTGAATTTAGATAAAGCATTTGCCCCAGGCCAAGCATATGTTGCACTGTCAAGGGTTACTTCAAAGGTCGGCCTATTTATTGATACAGAGGATCCAGCTCGATTTCAGAAAATGTTTATGCTGATCCAGAGGTCAAAGCAGCATTAAAGGAAATGCCTAAACTTATTTTTGATGACATTGCGCCACCCTTAGCCTCTAATGGAAAGAAAGTAGTTCTGCATAATATACAGAGCTTACATGGTCATTTTGAAGATCTCAAGAAGGACGCCAGATTCCACCAGGCTGATATTTTTTGCTTGACAGAGACATGGCTAAGATCTGGGGAGATCACAGAGAACTTTGCATTGGAAGGGTTTCAATTCCATCATCTTCCGAGAAGTGAAGCATATGATGAAAGTACTGCGTTTAATCAGAGTGTAAAAATGACAAAGGGCGGAGGTGTTGGGCTGTATTTGAAAGACAAGAAGGATTCATATGATATTCTGCCACTGTTCAAAATGAATATTGAAGGAATAGCTGTAAAATTAGCCAGAAGAAATATCTTGTTGTTGTCTGTGTATCGCCCATGTGCAGCAAAAGTAGCAATGTTCCTTCAATATCTTCAGAAAGTCTTTAACTACTTGAAAACAAATGCACATGATTGTATCATCGTAGGTGATTTCAATGAGGATGCAAAAACTGATGGTCCAATTCAGAGTTTTATGAAAGAGCAAAACTTCAAACAACTTGTATCCTTTATCACAACAGAAGGGGGAACAATTTTGGATCATGTGTATGTATCCAGTTCCATAGAGATTGAAGTTTATCATTTGCCAACATATTATAGTTATCATGATGCTGTTCTGGTGA
Source organism: Saccostrea glomerata (assembly GCA_003671525.1). Classification (NCBI taxonomy): domain Eukaryota; kingdom Metazoa; phylum Mollusca; class Bivalvia; order Ostreida; family Ostreidae; genus Saccostrea; species Saccostrea glomerata. The sequence goes on from PRKT01000122.1 coordinate 39,060, forward strand.
AAATCCGAGATGAAGAATTATGATGCTATATTTAGAAAGCAATCCAGTATTATTAGAACCAGAGGTTTGTGTAAATATTTTATGTTTGAAACTAGATCAAAAAGTTAGTTCTTAGCTTTATGTCCCTGGGTGGTTTTTGATAAAAACAAGTCACTACAAAAAACAAAGAAGTTTGTGAATTTTCAATTATTTTTATAGTGATTTTCTTTAAGAATAAAAGAGAAGTAGAGATTACCTTTCATTAAAAATTGAGGAACAAACTACAGACATTACTTATCATAGATCAAGTTTGTTTAGCAATGTTAATAGGGTATAGATATATAGATATATCTTTTGTTTGTGTGAAGTTGATAAGCACAAAAGTTACCATTTGAAGGACAAGATTGTAGAATTTTGCATTATAACTTTTCGTTTTGTAATTACAGATGAAATTTGAAAAATGTCTTATCATTTTAAGACAGGGTGTACATACTATTATGGTTTAGTGATTGCTAATTCGGTTGATGATGATCACGTCAGTGGTTTAATTGTGTATATATACAGCCGTGAATGAAACCATTTGTGTATTTGGTAATGCTAGCCAATGATTTTTAATGATTTGCAAATGTTGAATAATTTGGACACGTTTTATCTTTTGAGTTACTTTAGTCCAGAATCTGTTGGCGACAAGTTCATGAAACAGAATTTCCTATGTAAAATTTTTTAATCACTTGCATGATTCGCAGATAACAGAATTATGGTGCAATGGCGATTTATATATTTGAATTCGGACAGTTTTAATTCTTCAATATTTTTGCACAACATAAAGCCTTTGACTTAAGACAGTGGTACCAAATGCTCCATCATGGTCTCATCTGCAGGATAAAGTTGAAATATTTGCCGACTTATTTATAATGATTTGAAATAAGAAATCCATTAAATATAAACCATAGCGTTAAAGATTAAAACTTTTCCTGTATGATAACTTGGTTTCAGTAATTAAGCGATGTCCAATTATACCTTAAAATTAAAGGGTCATCTTTTTGTTTAGAGCTATGGTGGTCGTAATTCTTAATAAATGTCACACCCGATCGCAATTTTATATATTTGCTGTATTAAGCATGTAAAATGAAGAAGTCAGTTCTAATCTTGCATTTTGTCTTTTCAGAAAAGTAATTTATGAAATACGTAATAGATAAATGAGACACGGGATGGACGAAATGAGCATGTTGTAAAAATATTAGTGATTCTGTTAGAAATAAATTAGGTAAAACAAGCTTTTACTTCATTTATAAATAAATAAAATGTAGCTTAAAGACCAGAGATTGATAACAAGGGTTACAAGTATGCTGAATAGATTAATTTTAAATAGTTTTCAATGAAAGAGTTCAATAGTGAAAGGTTTTGGTTATCATTTCATAAATTATTAAAAGGAGTAAAGATTGAAACCGTGTTTTTATTTTAGTCTAGATTCTGATTTTTTTCAAAATGTTGAAATTTTTCCCCACGTTCCAAATACTCCAATCAGATTCCCATTTTCAGCAAATGAACTTCAAGCTTTGATACAGGAGATCCCTTTACAGAATGCCATTGTCTATGCTTGCAATACTTTGTAATCCATTTTGAGGTTTGAAAGATGAAATTTATGTTTTATTGTTGTAAATATGCAGAGTTTAATAATATCTTCTTGTTTGTAAAATAGAGAATAGTTTAGGACATTTAATATATCCTGCTCAAAATCCTACTTCCACCTCCCCGCGGTGAGCAGGGGGCAACGGACTATATGTCCGGCTAACGGAAGAGGTAACAAGAGGCCCATGGGCCACATCGCTCACCTGAGCAATGTGGCTGGGAAAAAGTAGAAATTAGTTTATTATTGAATACCCCCGGTAGTTTATATCCAAAAGTAGTCCCATGACCAATCATGGCTTTGCTATTCTTGATAAGACGACTTTTAAGAAGTTTCTATATATGTCTATGTAAAACTTTGAGTGGCCATTTTGGCCCCGCCCTACCCCCAGGGTTCATGATTTGAACAAACTTGAATCTACACTACCTGAGGATGCTTCCATATAAATATGATCAATTATGGCTTTGTTATTCCTTAAAAGAAGATTTTTAAAGAATTTTTCTATATATTTCTATGTAAAACTTCGGTTGGCCATTTTGGCCCCGCCCTACCTTCGGGGGTCATGATTTGAACAACTTGAACTACAATACCTGAGGATGCTTCCATATAAGTAAGATCAATTATGACTTTGTTATTCATGAGAAGAAGATTTTTAAAGAATTTTCCGATATATTTTTATGCAAAACTAGGGTTGGCAATTGTGGCCCCGCCTTAGAATCTACACTACCTGAGGATGTTTCCGCATAAGTTTCATCTTTCCTGGCACAGTGGTTCTTGAGAAGATTTTTAAAAGATACCACCAAATTTTCATTGATTCCCGATTTTCAACCCCTTGAATGAGGGCTTGGTCCTTCATTAGAACAAACTTGAATCCCCATCACCCAAGGATGTTTGTGGCAAGTTTGGTTGAAATCGGCCCTGCGGTTCTTGAGAAGAAGATGAAAATGTGAAAAGTTAACAACAACGACAGACAATCACAAATTGTGATCAAAAATGAGATCAGATTTTGATTGAGATTTTCATTCTAAAATAACGATTTTCCATAATCTGTAAAAAGATAACGAACAATAATGACTTCTAAAATCGACTTTTGGCCCCTCTTGGCCCCTAAAATAAGGGATCAGCCCTTTTTTCTTCATATCATTTTAAAGCTCTCAGGATTATGAACACTTTTTCTTCAACAACTATTCAGAGATTCTTTTTAGTTTTCGAGATATTCGCAAAAGAAATATTAAGGGACCAGCCCTTCAACTCCCTAATGGGGATGTTTAGCGAAAAATGAAAGGTTGCATATTGTTCAGAACATGATTTTGAACATCTTTTGTTCAATATTACTTATCAAAATATTTCTCGCTTTCGAGATACAAAGCGTCAAAGATTTAGCCTTCTGGCCCCTTGTGGCCCCTAATTATGTTATGTACCACTGTAAATTCATAATTTACAGTTGTAGATTGTTAAAATATACATTTTTGCTTCAGTAATGTATAACAAATTATTGACTGTTAAAGATTTATCGAAAAAAGACTTTTAGCCCCTTTTGGCCCCTAATTTGAGTGCACAGCCCCTTCTCCTGGATTTCATTTTGAAGCTCTTAGGATTTTGAGCAATTTTTGTTCAACAATTATTCAGAGATTCTTTTTCGTTTTCGAGTTATTCGCAAAAGAAAGATTTAGGGACCAACCCTTCAACTCCTTAATGGGGATGTTTAGCGAAAAATGAAAGGTTGCATATTGTTCAGAACATGACTTTGAACATCTTTTGTTCAATATTACTTATCAAAATATTTCTCACTTTCGAGATACAAAGCATCAACGATTTAGCATTTCTGCCCCTTGTAGCCCCTAATTATGTAATATACGACATAAAAATCATAATATACAGTTGTACATTGTTTAGATAAACATTTTTGCTTCAGTAATGTGTAACAAAATATTGACTGTAAAAGAGTTATCGAAAAAATACTCTTAGCCCCTTTTGTCCCCTAATTTGAGTGCCCAGCCCCTTTTCCTGGATTTCATTTTGAAGCTCTTAGGATTTTGAGCACTTTTTGTTCAACAATTATTAAGAGATTCTTTTTTGTTTTCGAGTTATTCGCAAAAGAAATATTTAGGGACCAACCCTTCAACTCCTTAATGGGGATGTTTAGCGAAAAATGAAAGGTTGCATATTGTTCAGAACATGATTTTGAACATCTTTTGTTCAATATTACTTGTCAAAATATTTCTCACTTTCGAGATATAAAGCATCAAAGATTTAGCATTTTGGCCCCTTGTAGCCCCTAATTATGTAATACACGGCATAAAAATCATAATAAACAGTTGTAGATTGTTGAGATAAACATTTTTGCTTCAGTAATGTATAACAAAATATTGACTGTTAAAGAGTTATCGAAAAAATACTTTTAGCCCATTTTAGCCCCTAATTTGTGTGCCCAGCCCATTTTCTTGGATTTCATTTTGAAGCTCTTAGGATTGTGAGCACTTTTTGTTCAACAACTATTCAGAGATTCTTTTTCATTTTCGAGTTATTCGCAAAAGAAATATTTAGGGGCCAACCCTTCAACTCCCTAATGGGGACGTTTAACGAAAAATGAAAGGTTGCATATTGTTCAGAACATGACTTTGAACATCTTTTGTTCAATATTACTTATCAAAATATTTCTCACTTTCGAGATATAAAGCGTCAAAGATTTAGCATTCTGGCCCCTATTGGCCCCTAATTATGTAATATACGATATTAAAATCATAATATACAGTTGTAGATTATTGAGATAAACATTTTTGCTTCATTAATGTATAACAAAATATTATCTATTAAAGAGTTATCGAAAAAAGACTTTTAGCCCCTTTTGGCCCTTAATTTGATTGTCCAGCCCCTTTTTTCTGGATTTCATTTTTAAGCCCTTAGGATTTTGAACACTTTTTGTTCAACAACTATTCAGAGATTCTTTTTCGTTTTCGAGTTATTCGCAAAAGATATATTTAGGGGCCAACCCTTCAACTCCCTAATGGGGATGTTTAGCGAAAAATGAAAGGTTGCATATTGTTTAGAACTTAATTTTGAACATTGTTCAATATTACTTATCAAAATATTTCTCACTTTCGAGATATAAAGCGTCAAAGATTTAGCATTCTGGCCCCTTGTGGCCCCTAATTATGTACCATACGATATTAAAATCATAATATACAGTTGTAGATTATTGAAATAAACATTTTTGCTTCATTAATGTATAACAAAATATTGACTATAAAAGAGTTATCGAAAAAAGACTTTTAGCCCCTTTTTTCCCTTAAGGTGATGAGTCAGCACTTCTTTTATGAAATCATATTAAAAATCTTGTCATTCTGCACAAATCTTGTTCAGTATGTTTTAACAAAATAATTCTATTTTAAAAGATATCATTAAAAATGTCTGAAAAAATCACTCATAATTTGTATCCTAAATTTTGACCCCTACCGAGCTTCCATACTAGGCACTTCCGGAAACTATCCAAACTCCCAGTAACATGGGGACATATCCTCTATAATCACTGAAAATTTCAGCGCTCTAGCTCAAGTCGTTTCTGAGATCAATGACGGACAAGAAGGTCCGCTAAATTTTAATAAAAGGGCGATAACTCTAGATCGGAAGTGATTTTCAAAAAAACCTTCAAATGGTATAAACTTCAGATTATCCTGCAACAACCCTGAAAATTTGAAGCAAATCCATCGAGCCATCTCTGAGAAATCTTCTGCACAAAATTTGTGCACAGAAAAAAAATAATAATAATAACTAGAGCCGAGCTCGTTGCAAAGCAACGAGTAGGTCTTCCGTCCTGTTTGACCGGAAGTAGCTTTCATTTTTAACAAAAATGAGAAATAACGCCTAAAATGGGTTGAATTCTCTAAAGCTATGTTAATAAATGCAAAAAATATGCAAATTTTTGCTACTTCCGGTTTAACTGGAAGTGATGACGACGGACGGAAAATTAATTTTTATGCTCCCAAAGACATATGTTACCCAAAAACTTGACAAGAACGGCAAAAATACGCGTTTTTGACTACTTCCGGTTTCGCCGGAAGCAGGGGCCTACCCTTCAAATCCTTAATGGGGACGTTTAGCAAGAAATGAAAGGTTGCAAAATGTTAACATAATTTTGAACATCTTTTGTTCATTATTGCTTTTCAAAATATTTCTCATTCTCGAGATAAAAAGCGTCAAAAATTTAGCATTATTGCCCCTTTTGGCCCATTAAATGTGTACTATACGAATGAAAATCATAATATATAGTTGTAAACGGCTGAGAGAAAACTTTTTTGCTTCTGTAATGTATTACAAAATAAAAAAAGACAAAGAGTTATTGATTAAAGACTTTTGGCCCCTCTTGGCCCCTAATTTGAGTTTCCAGCCTCTTTTTCTTGATTTTGACTTTAAGCTGTTATTATTTTGAACACTTTTTGTTCAACAACTATTCAGAGATTCTCTTTCGTTTTCGAGTTATTTGCAAAAGAAATATTTAGGGGCCAACCCTTCAACTCCCTAATGGGGACGTTTAGCAAACAACAAAAGGTTGCATGATGTCCAGAACATGATTTTGTACATCTTTTGTTCAATATTACTTATCAAAATATATCTCACTTTAGAGATATAAAGCGTCAAAGATTTAGCATTCTGGCCCCTTGTGGTCCCTAATTATGTACCATACGACATTAAAATTATAATATACAGTTGTAAATTGTTGAGATAAATTTTTTGCTTCAGAAATTTTTAACTAAATATTGACTATCAAAGACTTATCGAAAAAAGACTTTTAGCCACTTTTGGCCCCTAATTTGAGTGCTCAGACCCTTTTTCCTGGAGTTCATCTTAAAGCACTCGGGATTTTGAACACTATTTATTCAACAACTATTCAGAGATTCTTTTTCCGATTTCGAGTTATTAGCAAAAGAAATATATAGGGACAACCCTTCAACTCCCTAATGGGAACGTCTAGCAAAAAATGAAAGATTGTATATTGTCCAGAAAATGATTTTGAACATTTTTTGTTCAATATTACTTGTCAAAATATTTCTCACTCTCGAGATATAAAGCTTCAAAGATTTAGCATTCTGGCCCCTTGTAGCCCTTATTTATATAATATATGACATTAAAATTATTATATGCAGTTGTATATTGTTGAGATAAACATTTTTGCTTCTGTAATGTATAACAAGATATTGTCTGTAAAAGAGTTATGGAAAAAAGACTTTTAGCCCCTTTTAGCCCCTAATTTGATGAGTCAGCACTTTTTACATGGCGTCATATGAAAGACCTTGTCACTCTGCACAAATATTGTTCAGTATGTTTTAACAAAATCTTTATATTTTAAAAGATATCATTAAAAGTGTCTCAAAAATTCACTCATAATTTGTATCCTAAATTTTTACCCACGTTTGATTTTGATGAGATGAGATCAGATTTTGGATTGAGATTTCATTCTAAAATAATGATTTTCCATAATCTGTAAAAAGACATTGAACAATAAAGACTTCTAAAATCGACTTTTGGCCCCTCACAACCCCTTAAATTAGGGATCAGCCCTTTTTTTCTTCATATCATTTTAAAGCTCTAAGGATTATGAACACTTTTTGTTTAACAACTATTCATAGATTCTTTCTCGTTTTCGAGTTATTCGGAAAAGAAATATTAAAGGACCAGCCCTTAAACTCCCTAATGGGGACGTTTAGCGAAAAATGAAAGGTTGCATAATGTTCAGAACATGATTTTGAACATCTTTTGTTTAATATTACTTATCAGATTATATCTCACTTTAGAGATACAAACCGTCAAAGATTTAGCGTTCTGGCTCCTTGTGGCCCCTAATTATGTAATGAACGACTTCAAAATCCTAATATACATTTGTAAATTGTTGAAATAAACATTTTTGCTTCAGTAATGTATAACAAATTATTGACTGTTAAAGAGTTATAGAAAAAAGACTTTAAGGCCCTTTTTGCCCCTAATTTGAGTGCCCAGCCCCTTTTTCAGGATTTCATTTTGAAGCTCTTAGGAATTTGAGCACTTTTTGTTCAACAATTATTCAGAGATTCATTTTCGTTTTTGAGTTATTTGCAAAAGAAATATTTAGGGGCCAACCCTTCAACTCCCTAATGGGGACATTTATCGAAAAATGAAAGGTTGCATATTGTTCAGAATATGATTTTGAACATCTTTTGTTCAATATTACTTGACAAAATATTTCTCACTTTCGAGATATAAAACATCAAAGATTGAGTATTCTGGCCCCTTGTAGCCCCTAATTATGTAATATATGACAAAAAAAATCATAATATACAATTGTAGATGGTTGAGATAAACATTTGTGCTTCAGTAATGTATAATAAAATATTCACTGATAAAGACTTATCGAGAAAAAATGTAAGCCCCTTTTGGCCCCTAATTTGAGTGCCCAGCCCCTTTTTCTTGATTTCATCTTGAAGCTCTTAGGATTTTGACCACTTTTTGTTCAATAACTATTCAGAAATTCTTTTTCGTTTTCGAGTTATTTGCAAAAGAAATATTAAGGGGCCAACCCTTCATATCCCTAATGGGGACTTTAAGTGAAAAATGAAAGATTGCATGTTGTTCAGAACATGATTTTGAACATCTTTTGTTCAATAATACTTATCAAAATATTTCTCACTTTCGAGATATAAAACATCAAAGATTACGTATTCTGGCCCCTTGTAGCCCCTAATTATGTATTATACGACATTAAAATCATAATATACAGTTGTAGATTGTTGAGATAAACATTTTTGCTTCAGTATTGTATAACAAAATATTGACTGTTAAAGAGTTATCGAAAAAAGACTTTAAGCCCCTTTTGGCCCCTGATTTGAGTGCCCAGCCCCTTTTTCTTGATTTCATCTTGAAACTCTTAGGATTTTAAGCACTTTTTGTTCAACAATTATTCAGAGATTCTTTTTCGTTTTCGAGTTATTTGCAAAAGAAATATTTAGGGGCCAACCCTTCAACTCCCTAATGGGGACTTTCAGCGAAAAATGAAAGGTTGCATATTGTTCAGAACATGATTCTAAACATCTTTTGTTCAATATTTCTTGTCAAAATATTTCTCACTTTCGAGATATAAAACATCAAAGATTTCGTATTCTGGCCCCTTGTAGCCCCTAAATATGTATATATGGCATAAAAATCATAAGATACAATTGTAGATGGTTGAGATAAACATTTGTGCTTCAGTTATGTATAACAAAATATTGACTGATAAAGAGTTATCGAAAAAAGACTTTTGGCCCTTTTTGGCCCCTAATGTGATGAGTCAGCACTTTTTTCTTGATATTATATGAAAGATCTTGTCATTCTGCACAAATTTTGTTCAGTATGTTTTAACATGATAATAATACTTTAAAAGATATTAGGCAAAATGTCTTATAAAATCAGTCATGATTCGTGTCCTAAATTTTGACCCCTACCGAGCTTCCATACTAGGCACTTCCGGAAAATATCCTGACCCAGGTGCAACATGGCAACATGTCCTCTATTATCACTGAAAATTTCAGCGCTCTAGCTCAAGCCGTTATTGAGTTCTATCACTGACAAGGAGGTCGTCTAATTTTTAAGAAAAGGGCGATAACTCTAGACCGGAAGTGATTTTCAAAAAATCAAAAAAATGGTATAAACTTCAGATAATCCTGCATCAACCCTGTAAATTTAAAGCAAATCCATCGAGCCATCTCTGAGAAATCCTCTGCACAAAATTTGTGCAGAGAAAAAGAATAATAACTAGATACGATCTCGTTGCGAGCAACGAGTGGGTCTTCCGTCCACAGAAGATTTTTTTGTGCTTTCAAAGACTGCAGACTGTATTAAATTAGGTCATTTAACTGTGACATAATAAACAATAACAAAGTAATGATTGAAATTTCTCTGAAAATTGATAAAATTTGGCATATGAATATTTTTGGAAGAACTATTAAACCAGCAAGTCTTGGCATCAATGAACAAAATGAACATTACAGTTTCAGCACAATATTCCAAATTATAAGACACCTTTCTTTTTGCAAAGGGGCTGGGGAAATTGGTGAAAATAAAAAGAAAACTACCTTTTTTGAAGAGCACTTGTCCAAAGTTGGCGATGAAAATTTCAGCAGTATTTGCTTCCGCTCAAAAAACTGTATAAATGTTTTACCAATTCAAGCTGCGACAAATATGTCATTTATCTGTACCTTTTGTAAAAAAAAACTCCAGAGATCAACGAAATATCAATCTGATAAAAATGAAGAACAGTCTGAATCAAATGTTGAAAAAAAATCATTCTTCAAAAATACAAATAATTGCAGATGCAATCCAAGTAAACTCTGTGGAAAGTGATGATTTGCATAATACAGTTACATTGTGTGAAGCAGACAATAAAGACATGTCTGAACTGTTGAGCAAAATTTTTCCCGATTGTACTGACAAAATGAAAACATTTTTAAAGTCACAAAAAATAGCACTTGATAGACATCCCAATGGGAGAAGGTGGAATAGGGATGTAGTTCGGTTATGTTTAAATTTGTGGTGTAGAAGCCCTCGTGGTTACACAGATTTAAGAAATAGCAAGTTTTTGGTTCTTCCCTCTCAAAAACTCCTACAAAGAGTTAAAAATCAAGTTCATCAAGAGGCAGGATTCTCTAAAGAAGTGCTTCATTGGATGAGGAATGAAGCCTAGCTGAAGAAAATTCCACCAGAGGGGTTGGGTTAGAGGGCGGCCTAATATTTGACGAAATGTCTGTTCAATCAGACCTACAATTCAAGAAAAAAGATGGTGAAATTCAATTAATTGGATTCTCAGAATGCACTCCTGAGTCCATTGTTTTTAACCAGATCTCGTCAAGTAAAAGACAGTTACCTTAAGCAACACATGCCCTCCAACTCCTTTTTTTGGGGTTTACAGGGTTCAGATTCCCATTTGCCCATTTTCCCTCAACTACAGCCTCAGGACATGAACTTTACTTGCATTTTGATTGGTTAGGTATTGGCGTGATACCCTTAGTCGACTTTAACCCTGCCTTGTCGTCGGAATAAAACCAACTTTGAGCCCGAGGTTAAAATAAGTAGAGAAATAAAATGAGAATCGATATATATTAAAAATATGACATATGCTTGAAAAATGGTAAATTTATATATGTACTTTTTTCTTTGATTCGCGGGATAGAAAGATATGTTAATCGCTTAATCAACATGCCATAAATATCTTGCATATGCATGTACTTGTACGTGTGCGCGCATGCAAAACGTTAAACAATATATCGTTGATAGTTGATATCATTGTAACTTTTATATTCTTAAATGAAATCCTGGGATACTTAGCATATTTATAAAAGGTATTAGAGGAATAAGGCACGATAAGGGACATGGGGAGCGTTTGGGGAACATCTGTAACGGTCCCCGTTACAATTAGCACTAGTTATATTTCACAATCAATCATAAAAAGTATTTATATTTTATAGACAAATTTTAGGTACATCATAGAAACATATACAGTGTAAATAGAAACTTATCTAAGTAATGAATTTGCAGATATTTTTTAATTTTTGATATAGATAATGTGATAAAACCTATCAATGTAATACTGTCACGGAAGACTTGGCCTCTTTTGTGTATACAGTACTAGTATTTCTCACATGAATTATAACATGAGGTCCAAGGGCTACAATCCTCACCTGACTCACTGGTCTTGCTATTAATTCTTAATCAGGATTTCTCTCCAGCTCCTATGTGCAACTTTGATCTGACACTTCTGTTGGTCCCACCCTATTTTGAAAACTTGAATATAAACTACCAGAGAGATGCTTCCACAACAAATACTAATCATGCATTTACTATTCTTGAGAAAATGTTAAATATTTTTTTCAATGGTTTTTCTCTGTAAAATTATGACATTACAAAAAAAAATTTTCATATGGAAAACCCACTGAATTAACATTAACATTAAAATTAACATTAGAAACATTTAAATATTTTCTGCAACTAAATTTGAAGTTAATAAATTTCAGACCAGATGACATACCTAGTAAGATCTTCCTTTGTCATGTTCAAATCTCTGTGTCATCAAAGTCAGCAGACATTTTCTTTTCTTTTCTTTCCCTTGCCCTTCCCTTTACCTTTTCCTTTGCTTGATGTTCTCTTACGTCTTTCTCTAGGTTGTGGTGAAAGGCCAGGTCCAGATGATACAGAGCCAGCGGGAGTCAGATCAGCATATGAAGGTTGAGAGTTACTAGGTCCTGCCTGTTCAGTGTCAAGCTAAAAATCTATGCAAAAAACATCCAGGTCATGTATACAATTTTTATGACAGTTTCTCAATTGGCATTGTGAAATATGATCTAAGTTGTTGCAGGGATAATGTTGACATAAGTACTCTGACAGCGGATACTGGTCATATATCTGAAGACACTGATGATGCTATCGAGTCAAAAGTTTTGACTGAGGATTCAGAATTTTCTGATTCAGAGAATGAAGAATTAGAATTCATAGACAATATTCTTAGAGATCCTGGTCAAAATGCACTTCCTGATCAGTTTTCACAATCAAAACTCATTTTGGACTCTGCAGTGCAGAAATATTCTGACACACCAGTAGAAACAATTATTTTTAGTTTCAGGGGTGCAATCTGCCAATTTGAAAGTTATAAATATTTTGATGACTGGTTTCATGAGCAATTTTCAATAATGGAAGACATAGGACTGAATACTTTTCCTGAAGGGGAAATGTCTTTTTCTCAGAAGCATAGAAATGATTATTTTATTAGATTCAACAAGTATCTTAACTCAGATGATTATGAAAAAAGTGCAAAATCCTTGCTTAATTATTATGAGAAAAATTCTGAAGGGCCAGCATTTCAGCTTTTAACTGCAGTTATGTTTCAGATAGAGAAAGAATTTTTTCTTCAGCTTTCTTCCTAGGAAATCTTCAGTTATCTGCCCCTGAGCTTGTAAAAAAGCTAACTGTTCAGTCTGACCTGGAAATGGACTCTGCAGGAAAAGGGAAATTAAGGTACATAAGTGGGTACATATTAGCCAAATTGAAACATACTTTCTCAAAAAAAATCAGAAATATTTTATTCACCAAAGGTAAAGAAACAGAGTTGTCAAGATTTCAATAACAAATGGAAATTCTCAATTCATTGTGCACTTCATTTGATCATTTAAATGCTACAGTAGTAGAGCCGGAGACTCTACTTGAAGTTAAACACAGACAAAATGACAGAGAGAGTCTCACTAATGTGTCTGATTTGACTTTTAGTTTTTTTCCAAAAACTGGAATTATTATGCAGTGAAAAACTCACTCATGATAAGCTAGTTGATGATAGAAAATATTTATTCAGTTCTATTAAGGGAGAAATACTCGATAGTTCTTATATTTTTGACACATGGATTCAGTGTGTTGCGAAGTCGAGAAATCAACTGAATGAAAATCAAACTGAAGATATTTCAGTTGTCTCTTTATTCCTCAAAGTAAGTTTAAGTCAGTTTCGAAGAGATTTCTTAACATTTTTGAAAAAAGAGAAGAGTGTCGCACTGCGTAAAAAGGTCATGAAAAGGTCAAAAACAGTTGTGAAAACTTTCAACGTGAAATTTTTCTCAGAAGATGACTCTAGCAATAAAGAAGTTTCATCATGTTGAACCCTGATGGAGTGATAGTGGGTAACTATAGGTGCTCCCTGGCAGGGAGGGATCTCAATAGGAACTACAAAACGGTGCTCAAAGACTCCTACCCCTCTGTGTGGCATACCAAAAACATGATCCGAAAGTAAGAACTGCTGAAATTCGGTGACAAATGATAGAAAGAAATTAAGACGAAAATTGAATTCATTTTTTTCTTTATTCAAAGATATACTTTGAAGTTGTTTACTTTTAGACTTCAATTTTATGTTAGTGCTTGAAATGAATTTATTTTACTTTTTGATTTTTTTGCAGGTTGTTGCAGGAAAGGGAGATAATTGTGTACTGTGATTTACATGGACACAGCAGAAAACAGAATGTGTTTATATATGGCTGTGAGAACAGACACAATGCAGAGAAAAGGCTGAAGGAGAGGGTGTTTCCACTCATGCTCAACAAGAATGCTCCTGACAAAGTATGTTTAGTCCGAAATAGTCAAAGTTAATTCAAAAGAAGTAGTACATTTACAGTGATGTTTTGAGACGAAATTAGTAATTTATTTTCATTTCATTTTCATATTTTGACTGTCAGCCCTTTAATAAATTTTTTAACTTGAAAAAAAAGTTTTAAATTTCTTGAAAATGTTTTCTTCCTTTTAACAGTTCAAGTTTGAATCCTGCAAGTTCAAAGTACAGAAGAGTAAGGAAGGCACAGGCAGAATTGTCATGTGGAACATGGGCATCATGAACAGTTATACAATGGAGGTCAGTACTGAATATTCTATGCAGAGTTTTGGTAGATTTTCTCTCTAATTTCAAAGGTTCTAAATTGGAATGAATAGCTATAATATACAGTAAATCATGTATATTCCAGACCTTGTGTATTACGAAATCTTGCCAATTACGTTGTTACTTCTTAAGTCCCTTTCATTAAATCTCATTGTTTGAAACGTTTGCTAATCCGGCCAAATTCTTTTGAACCAGTGCATGATGTCCCTATAAGAGAAGTTTAACTGTACATGTATTTCGTTCTTTGTTGGTGATGTGGGATATGATTTCTCTGTAGGCCACATTTTGTGGATCCACCATGGGCAAGAAGAAAGGTTACCACTTCAGCATGGCTGACTTTGAGGCATTAGGATACCACTTCTGTGATACGTTACTAGACTACTGTGATCCAGACAACACGAAAGTAAGAATCTAAATATTAATAAACACGACAAAAATGTATTATGATTTCCTACATAACATTTTGTGAGTTTTGACATCATTTATGATTTGAGGTAGTACATGTATTGTATTAAGGTTTGATATTTACTGGGTAATTATATTGGGTAATTATATATGAATATGTTGTGTACTAACTCAGATTTCACTTTGAAATGCTTGCCTACATGATGTTGGTATGAAAAATTTGAGGAAATGCATAAATAATGGTAATTATTTCAAGTGCCTTAGATTTTAGCCACCATTCAAAGAAAATGACACGATAAGCACCAGCTTTGAGAAAGAAGTCTTACGTTGTAGTTTTGTTATCCTTTCTGATTTTTTTTCGCTTTCTTAGCTTTCTTAGTCAATTAGGGCGATATTTTGAGAAAAAAATGTTTTTATCTTTGAGAAATGTATTAATGGTATCGTTCTTATGATATACAGATTTGTCAGGAAACGCACTTCTTCTGATCAACGTATTGCAGAACTTCAAGCGCTTATTGCGTTAGTTCATGGGCGCGGTAACGTTGCACACGGACAGTTAGACCCATCTATCATGTAGGTATCAGAAAAGGCAATATTGTGCACAGACATGCGCATTTCATGTCTTTTTGCCTACACGCTTTGAATCGACTTTTTCACAATTGTCCATGTCCAATTGTCTTCGAGAGAAAACCCTACAGTCTTGTTTCTGTCTGGCTTCAGTCATTCTGTCATGTTTAGTGAGTAGATTTCTAAGGTACATTGTGTTTTCCCTTAGTTCTTTACCCTACTTGTAATTTTCAGTAGAAATTTATGAACTTTATATAAATAAGGAGATTTCATCTTCATTCTCATGTGATCAGGATGGCAATTTTTTGTGTGGCTTTGTTTGTTACCATCATTCATAAAAAAGAGAAAAGGTTAAACAAAATCAAGCTTTTAAAATTCCCTTCATTGAACTGTTTCTAACGCAAAAAAGTTGATATTAGTGAATTAAAAAAACTTTATTCAAATAAAGCCCCTCTCATTGAACAGTAAAAACGAAGGATTCTTCCAGACCTTCACATTTTTACCTTATGTTTACAGAATATATGTGTGTATAAATCTTGTATATGTGTAACTGTGTATTATTGAAATTTCCTCAATAAGATTGTCTTTTATGTTCACATGAAGTTTTAGAGGATTTTTCGTGTCTTTTTCATTTAAACTGCTTTTTATTTTTAACGAAGCTAAATAATACTCCAATATCGTTTATCTCACCTTTAAAAGATATGCTACAAAATCACTATAAGTAATACAAATCTTTATTTCCAATAGTGGTAGAAGAAAACGTGCAGTTGAAAAGCTAAACAGAGCGTTTTCGAAACGAAGAGCTTTTGCTGAGGAAGAAACGAGCCATTGAAGCGTTGTGATTTTTAGTATGTATAGTATATAATTCCATTAAGATTCAATCTTTTCAGTGTTAACTTTATCTTTTAAGTAACAAAACATTGTCCTTGTGCCCCTTGCTGAACTAATACGGAAATACAACTGAAATATTGGCAATTGCTACAACAGTCATATTGAGCAAAGTCAATAGCTCTCAAGTCTCTTGTAATTCTTTAAGGATTAACAGAAGGCTTTGTTTACCCTTTTCAGATTTTTATGCACGGATCTCATCCCTGGCCCTGTCGAGGTGCCTGGTTACAGAGTATTTATTTTGGAACGCAAGGAGTTGGATGACAGATTAATAAATAAATCGTCCTTATGTCATTTCGTGTTTTTGTCTCAGGAATCCAGCTGTGCTGGTTGTCTTTTGTTTGTATGTCTGTTTGTTAAGATGTTTAAATTAAAGTATATTTGTATTTTATACTTTTTCTTTCACGATTGAACTGGATTGTCATATCAAAATAGATGCCCCAGTGTACCTTGGTCATGTCAGACCCCGCCTGTCATTTTCAGCATGGCAAAATTTCATTTTGGTTGATCCTAAAAAAAACTTTGGTTGTGCCAAAAATAGAAAAGAAAAAAGAAGACACCGATACACCGCTCCTTCGTCAAACATTTGATAAACACCTGTGTCAAATTATTGATAAAATCTTTATTGTCATTTTAAAGTGACTTCGTTACATGCAAACAATAACATAGTGACCATGCATCCCTTTGGAATAATATGTTCAGTGAGTATATCTATTAAAATAAAATGATTCTGAAATACTATCTATGGTATATGAACACGATGAACGTCAAAATAATACAAAAATATGCATTGCATGCACCTTTTTGAAGAAATAAAATAAAAAAAAATAATCTCATGATGCAAAAACTTACTCGAATATACTAATGATATGAAAGTATCCTTTCAATAAATTAATGGACATCGATGATCAACTTATTTGTTAATGGACGGGTTCTAAACCTGAAATCATACATATCGTCAAAAGTTTGATTTGTTCAGCCTGTGAGATACCACATTTTGAGTCCTTCGGTACATACAGCCATATGCAATTGCAATCTTTTCTTTCTTTGGTCCTACTGAATAACATTGGTCGGACTGGTGAATTTTTCTGAAAGTCAATACTTCTATTTCCACTTTTTCGCACACTCCATTCGGATTTGGACCACCATCATTTAAAAAATCTCGACAGTGTCGTGGGGAACTGTTGCCACTAGAAAAGCAATTATTTTTAGGTTTTGCGGTCAGTATATATCGAGGGAACCTTAATTGGTCTGAAGTGTACTTGTAGTACCACGGACAACTGGATCTGTCCTGAGGAAGGATGGAGTCTTCGTCCTGGGGATGATGACAGAAAAACGAGGGGTGGAGGTTTGGCAAAGGCGGGGTATGAACAAAGAGTTGGTAGTCACCAGTGGTTAAGAAAGTCACGTTGTTCATGTGATTTAAATAATCTTTTAACTGTTGTACAGAACACAGTGGTGGGACAATTTGGGATTTAACACATTGAATTAGAAATCCAAACATCTGAAAAAAGAAGATAAAATGAGGATTAAAAAAAATTGTCTAAAAATGTCATCTAAAAATTCATTCAGTGGAAGTGCTTTACGTTGAAAGGAAAAACATGGTAAAGATCATAACTGAAGCATTTGAAAGACTGCTATGGTATGCTCACTCCATGCAAATATTATTCGGTATCTTTAAACATAAAAAAAACATTGGAAGTTTCAATCAATTTGTCTACCTATGCTTATCTGTTATGTGTATCTGATAGTATCTGGATGTTTATCGAAACATTGCACAGAAAACATTTTGAAATAAAAGCCTTTTACAACAAAATATAGAAGCCTTTTGCAACAAAATCACTGTTCAGTGTACTTCAGTTTTGGAATTTGGACCACAGTTAAAAGAGAAGATCGACCGCAGAGTTCTAGAACTGCTAGGGTTTAAACTAATAATTCCTTAACTCAATACCTATTTATGTTTGGCACAATACTAAAACCAGTATTTTTGATATGGTCCAGATATGCTCTTTTATTAATCAGGATCGCAACAATGCAGAATTTTAAATGGTGCGCATGGCATAAAGAATATAGCCCTATTGTTCCCCGGGAACCTGTTGAGTAGCCCTTTAATTAATAAAGAAAGGCTTACAAAAATACTATGTGATAGATTATACAATTGTGAGCAGTTCTTTCCAGGCAACGGTGCCAAGTAAGAGGGGGCATCAATCTATCTTGTCAACCACTCTGAGTAATAGACTAACGTGGCAGGGCTAGGGCTCACAACCATTTGCAAAACGGGCGAGGGTTTGAAAAGAGTTTAAGTCTCAGTGAACCCTGATTGGATAGGATTTTGATTTTTTTTTTCACCTGCAAGGATCTATGGTACAGACATATAAAGATAAGGACTAGTGCATAATCGGTTACCTTATAAGCAGTTTTTAAGACTGAGGAGTGCTCATAATAAGTATGCCGGATTGGACATTTAAGTGCATTGTTAGGACGTAAAACAGGCAATAAAACATGTATCCAATCTAAAAGGAACTAAAGGAGTAGTCCAATTGATTTATGTGAACTTGTGTATGGATTTTAAAATTTGCTCTTAAAAACCATCGTAAAATGGCATTATTGATGAAGTTTATATTGGTTGTTAGGTCTGTTGATTTGTGTTCATTGAAAGTCGCCCTTCACGAGATGTGAACAAACTGAATGTAGCAGAAGGAATTATGAGCACCAAATAGGAAAAATCATTTGTCGGCAGTGTATTACTTATTTACCGCAAATTAGAAATCACTCGATCTCGAGATTATGTTTCATTCTATCGATAATTTTGCTTCCTAAAGGATTTTAATGAAATACTGGATTTGGATACACATAGAGTGGGAATTTATGTAATTCAATGAAGTTGGACTCGGAGAAAATGATATCTCGGCCGAGAACATCTCAGTCTGCGAGATCCAGGATTAAGGGGCCTATTTATCAAGAGGAGGATCCCAGTAATTTCTGGGAGGTGGACTTGTCTTTTCGACCCATAGATGTATCTATATTTGGTATGTAGAGAATGTCATATAGACTTGTGCTCTACATGTAATTATAATTAGATTGAAGTGCTGTGATCTGACTAATGAACTGTTTGTATGTGTTTATAATTATTCAGTACATGATATAATTTTTTTTGCGTTTTTTTTTTGTTTTTTTTGTTTTTTGTTAAAGCTATAAAATTATGTGTTAGAGCTAAAAAAAAAAATAAATAAGAGTTATAAGATTGTAGATATAAATGATATATGTTCTTTACGTTCAAACTAAAATTTTCATCGATTTTGAGCTTGAATAGCCTAACGTTTACATACTTATATCAAGTTGTAAATTTTGTTATTTACTAAAGAAAAATTTACAACATTTACCTCCCCCTGGTAAATTCAAAATTTACAACTTGAAAATAAACTTGATTTTCAAATTGCATCTGTTATTTAAATATGTGGGATGGGGAAATAAATCTGTCAATTGTTTTTTCAATCTTTGAAACGGATTGATTTACAGAAAACTACTTATTAAAAAGTGATATAACAAAAAAGAAGGTACAATGTAGTTTCATCTAGGTTATCATAATGTACATGTATAAGAGTGTAAGTAGCAGAATTCAGTTTCACAAATAAAGACAAGGTTTCAGATGCCTTTTTTCAGAGATAAGTATACATTATAAAGGCCTTGTAATTAATATTGTATGTCAAAAAAACGTGTTGATAAATGTACTTTAAATTTTCGTTAACTTTATATTTCATGTAACAGTATTATTGTTTGTCAAATAAAATCATGTGCATTTATTTTTTTTTTTTTATATGATTCCCTCATTTAACATTTTTAACTTCAAGTAAAATTTTACGATTTCACGAGTGCAATACTGTAGAATTGTTGTATTAATTAAATAAATATTATTTCTTATCGCAGTGTATTGGGGAAATCAAAGTGATATAATTAATCCACAGTGTGAATGAATAGCATATGTGTTGCCAAACTCTCACTTTTCATGATTTCACAAATAGTGTTGTGAATAAAATACTCCCTGGCGTTTTAGTTTAATGTCCCTCTCGAGAATCTTTCACTCATATGGAGATACCACCACTTGCAATTGCCTGTGGAGAGCTGCAAACTTTGTCCTATACTCGGCACTCGGGGCCATTGAGAAGTTAGGGATCTTTTTTGTGCCAGAATCTACTGCGACACGGGACCTCTGTTTATACGGTCTCATCCGAAGAGCCGATCTCCACGTAGTCCCATAATTACTGTAGATCCCTGACATTTTAAGATAGAGTAAAGAAATATATGATGATTTGAGATAATAAACAGTACTTTTAAGTTCAAAAGTCCATTTTACAACTGCTAATCGGGGCAAACAGGGATCTCTTAATTATCAGAGGTAGGATCGGGTGCCATGGAGGATTGAGCATCCCCTGTGGACACACCGCCGTATGCTCCAAGTCATGATCTGGAAATAACGGGAAACCTGTCTACAATAAATTATTCAGAGTGTACTGTCGTGAATAATGTCCTAACCATTTGTATGAAAAAAGTCAGTCAACAATTTACTTAATGCTGTCTAAGTCATTTTTCGGCCATATCTTACGAAATCGTAATTTTAATGAAACTGTTGATTTTCTTATTTCATCAACTTGTATGTCAATAACTTACCTCGTTTAAGAAATTGTCATAAGTAGAGCATGCTCTTGCGTTTCAAATTAACTGAGAGAGATATAAACCCCATATATATGCATATTGTAAGGGTATATTCCTTTAAGGGAAATTTATGATTGGAAATTAAATCACATTTATCATACGTAAAGCTTTGTTTTTAGATTACCGTTGATGTCCTTTATGGTAAAATATCCAAATATGAAACAGATGTGTCAAACTTTGTGGTATCTTTATTCTAAGCTCACTGGGATACGTTGTGTCTACAATCTACATATGAATGGAAATAACTTTTGTTAATTGATAATACCTCCTCGATATATCTAAATGTCGAATTGAAGGCCACAGAAAGAGTTTTGTTCTTCTCATGAAGCTTGCTTCTTAGTATACCCTACGCAACAAGTTGTGTGAGGTATAATGTTTTTATACCCCCACGCAATAAGATGCGTGAGGTATAATGTTTTTGACCCGTCAGTCAGTCAGTCAGAGTGTCAGTCAGTCAGTCCGTCAGTCCTGTTTTTTTGTTGGCGCAACTCCTCATAAATCGCTCCTCATAAATCAATTTCGTCAAACTTTGCAGATATTTAGGACACAATGTGTAGTTGTGCATACTACCAGGAATTTCCAATTTCTTTATCTTTCCGGGAATTTCAGCATTTCGACTTTTAGGAGAGCGTAGGATATGTGAGCTTGCTCACTTTTTCTTTCATTTAAATACAAAATAGGGCTGTTAATAGCGGGACGCAATATGGTACCCACTGGAATTCAAACAAGTTGTAAAAAGACCTGGTTTTCAAAAGACGACTTGGAAACTGGCAATCAGAAACTTGGTCATCTTTTTAATATCAATTGAAGAGTGTTTGTGGGTGTGGTATCAATTTTTCAAAAGTTCCTTGGAATTTTTGAGTATCCAAATCTGATTTAGACCATTTCTCGAACATATTGTTGCACAATACTCCTAACGATTCTCCTTCACCGTTGTTAACTTAATATTTTAGTGAGAAGTAAAGAGAGATGCTTGGTAGAACATTTACTGGAATCCGCTGGGTATCTTTGTTTGAAAGGGGTTTTATGAAATTTCAGATCTAGAATCCTGTATTCGCAAGAAAGAAAGGTAAAAAAAAAACCTGTCCCATTCGTGAAATAAATTCGATATTCAACTACAAAACATTGAATATCCTCTAAATCATTTATATCAAATATACACTCATTATATCTTACAAACCATAGGTTATGCAGCACTTGTATGTTTGATGTGAATTTCAGATTCTTAATTAATACAAACCAAAGTACGTTGACATTTAAATTTTATGCAACAAATACAAGAGGAAACGCCTAAATGTATCACAGTTTAAATTTAAACTGACGCCCACAGTGAAAATCGATAAGAAAAGTATAATCCGTCGTTAATGAAAACAACTTTAATGGCGGACGACTAGAAGCTTACAAATGGGGGAACAGCAGTTTAAACTCAAGTTTGACGGCGCAAATGCAAAAGCAGTAGACGAGTATTTAGAGTACTCAAGGTAGGTTTTCCCTTTTTTTAAATCACAGTGACATTATTTATCTTCATCCTAGATAATTAAGTCAACTGATCTCTCACAAGAGAGATAACTCTAATACCGTCATTTTTACTACACGTAGGCCTACATGTACTTCTAAACGTCCGAATATTTTTTACACATTTAAAAATAAAGACGGGGAAGTTGTCCTTAATTTCAATTCTTTGAAGTTTTTTCTTCTTCTTTTCTACTTATCTTAATATGTATATTATAATTACGTCTTTAATATGCATTTGGCATATTTTTTCCTACATTTTTCAGACTTATTCAAATAATTGTAATCCACAGATTTTCATTTTTATATACTTCTAAGGCAAATTTAAGGCATGGAATTCATCAAAACTAGTTTCAAAACATCGACATAACCGTTTATTAATAAACTAGATTGACTCCGGCATTTAAACCCATTAATCAAGTATATATCCGCGTCAATCCAAAGAGCATAACATTGATTTTCAGAAGAAAAACATGTTTTACGATCTTTGTTGTGAGTAATGAAGTTTTCTACATCTTACAAACATGTCTCTTGAAATTTGGATCACATTCAAAGCTGACATCATTTATTAGATTGAAATGTTTGGTGAGGAGATTAAGGCCCACAGCTACAGAAAAATCACAATTTAGAATCGTAAACAGCCCTTGAATTTTCCCTTGCTTCAAATCAATATGAATTATTTGTTCAAACAAATACGTGTTTCAGTGGTAACCTACATGATTATTAGTCCCCTATCGGTTAAACCTGAGCGAACTTTTGGTTTTCAGTGTGCATGTCCGTCCGTCTGTCTGTCAGTCAGTCGATCTGTCCCACTTGGTTTTCCGCACTTCTTTTGTTATACAGAGTACATGTATACCATAACAATCTATCAAACTATATGTATTTTTCAGGATATATATGAAGCTGTGGTACTGTTGTTGTTTATTTCTAGAGCAAAGCAAGCATAACTTAATCATATTTATTTTGTCCATATATTAATTCCTCACACCATCGCACTTTCTCATCCACCTAAAGAAGTGTATAGCCCTCCCAACTGACAGATTTTTATTTAATTTCTTTTTCCGGTTTTTAGGATTGTGGGTGAGGATGATGGGGGAGAGCTATTCACACCGGAGCAGTATGAGGAATACAAGAAAAAAGTCCTACCGATGGTAATTAATAATTTTATTATGACAATTTTTATTTAGGAAGTTTGTTTTAAGACTCGCTTCAATTTAACAGTCTTTCTGTTGCGTTCTGTACGGTAAAATTAACAAAGGAAGCTTTCAAACAATTTTTTTGAGACTTCGTTACTAATATTGAGTGAAAACTAGCTTTATTTTTTATCAAAATACTAGCTTTCTAATGGAGAGCTAATCAGTTAAAAAAAATACATGTATATCGGATCTTATCCTGAGAAAATTGCATACCCATGGACTATTTGTCGTCTACATAGAGAATGAAGAACCGCCTGTATACCGCCTGGACTGGGCCCACGGGAATGGACTGCAAACTAGTAGGACCCGAAACCCCCTGCTTCTGCAAACACAGGTGTGAATAAAATTTTTATCAATTGTCTTCTGCAGTGTCTCTATATTGCACACCATCACAAGCTGTTCAAAAATTATACAAACCATTTTTCTGAATAAAATTTCTATCAACCTCTTAACACTATGTCTCTGTATTGCACACCCCCACCAGCTGTGCAAAAATATTCTATTTTCTGCAGGTACAAACAGCACAAGACAGACTTTGAGGTCATACCCACAGAGAGACCTATTCTCCTCCCTTGTCGACAGAAGGGGTGCAAGTGTGTGTCCTACAGTTATATCCCCATGAACGGGGGTCAACCTATCCGATGCACGTGCAAACATACATCAGAAGAACATTTCGAATTCGAACCCTTCCTCTGCAAGCGCAGTAAGACATGCACAAACGGTTCTTCAAATTCTAAAATTATACATGTATCAATTACGCATTTGATGCCCTTGAAGATTTCTAGGAAATGAATAGAGACATTTTTAACTTACCAGTAATTGCATGTTTCTGCATGGATCTTATCATTTTCTTTTCGATGACAAGCTAACTTGTTTTGCAGCACAGACAGGAGGTTTGTATTTGTAGTGTGTGTGTTTTTATGTTCCCCAAACGAAGTTGGGGAACATATTGTTTTTACTCTGTTTCTTATTATGTTCCCCAAACGAAGTTGGGGAACATATTGTTTTTACTCTGTTTCTTATTATTATTATTATTATTTTTCTTCTTCTTCTTCCTGGAACTTTTTTGTCCGGGAATGATCTTGTAAACTGTTCGTCCGATGTAGGTAAAACCTTTTTAGGGTTAGTAGACATGTTATGTAGATTTGCGGAATCAAGGTCATTTTGCGCGCACGTGCTTGCAAGAGCGTGCACGTGCAACACGTGAAATGACCAATATAATAGATATAGCCACAACTGTTCTATTTTTAGATGAAATGCTTTGAAACTCATAATGTGAGGATATATTAGTAGTATAGACATGACGACATGGTGAAAATAGCAAGATCTCACGCGCATGCACGTGCACTTCGCTCTGATTGGCTGCAACTAAAGTCTCAATATCTTTCTTGTTTTTTGACGAAATCCTTTGAAATTTTGAACATAGCCATGCATTAGGATATCCTACAACATGAAATAAAGCAATTATCATGAAAACACGTGCATGCACGTGCGCTGCAATCTGATTGGCTGAAACTTTAAACAGCTATAACTCCCTTGGTTTTCAACCAAACAGGATGGGATTTGGAACATAGATAGATATAATGGACTTCTACAAGTAGGTATGGTCACCATGCACATGCATACACGTGCGTGTACATGTGCTGCAATCTGATTGGCTGAAACTTTAAACAGCTATAACTCCCTTAGTTTTCACCCAAACGGGGTGGAATTTAGAACATAGATAGATGTAATGGACTTCTACAAGAAGGTATGGTCACCATGCTCATGTATGCACGTGCGTGCACGTGAAATGAGTAAAATCAAACATACACTTGAATGAGCGTATTTTTTAAATAATTTTGGATTAAATACTTTAATATTCAGTGTATTAAAAATATAGATTGTGTAGACAAGATGATATGGTCATGACGCAAATGCATTCACATGTGCACGCGTGCAATGCTAAAGTTTAAATGATTTTTGTACACTTCTTTGTAAATGTTGTTAAAATCTCAGATGCATAGAGTTTGTCTTATTTAATGAAGCTTACAGGGAATATGGCACCAAAAGGGAGTTGGGGAGCGTTTGGGGAACATCTGTAACGGTCCCCGTTACAATTAGCACTAGTTATTATTATTTTTCTTCTTCTTCCTGGGTACTTTTTTGTCCGGGAATGATCTTGTAAACTGTTCGTCCGATGTAGGTAAAACCTTTTTAGGGTTAGTAGACATGTTATGTAGATTTGCGGAATCAAGGTCATTTTGCGCGCACGTGCTTGCAAGAGCGTGCACGTGCAACACGTGAAATGACCAATATAATAGATATAGCCACAACTGTTCTATTTTTAGATGAAATGCTTTGAAACTCATAATGTGAGGATATATTAGTAGTATAGACATGACGACATGGTGAAAATAGCAAGATCTCACGCGCATGCACGTGCACTTCGCTCTGATTGGCTGCAACTAAAGTCTCAATATCTTTCTTGTTTTTTGACGAAATCCTTTGAAATTTTGAACATAGCCATGCATTAGGATATCCTACAACATGAAATAAAGCAATTATCATGAAAACACGTGCATGCACGTGCGCTGCAATCTGATTGGCTGAAACTTTAAACAGCTATAACTCCCTTGGTTTTCAACCAAACAGGATGGGATTTGGAACATAGATAGATATAATGGACTTCTACAAGTAGGTATGGTCACCATGCACATGCATACACGTGCGTGTACATGTGCTGCAATCTGATTGGCTGAAACTTTAAACAGCTATAACTCCCTTAGTTTTCACCCAAACGGGGTGGAATTTAGAACATAGATAGATGTAATGGACTTCTACAAGAAGGTATGGTCACCATGCTCATGTATGCACGTGTGTGCACGTGAAATGAGTAAAATCAAACATACACTTGAATGAGCGTATTTTTTAAATAATTTTGGATTAAATACTTTAATATTCAGTGTATTAAAAATATAGATTGTGTAGACAAGATGATATGGTCATAACGCAAATGCATTCACATGTGCACGCGTGCAATGCTAAAGTTTAAATGATTTTTGTACCCTTCTTTGTAAATGTTGTTAAAATCTCAGATGCATAGAGTTTGTCATTTAATGAAGCTTACAGGGAATATAACACCAAAAGGGAGTTGGGGAGCGTTTGGGGAACATCTGTAACGGTCCCCGTTACAATTAGCACTAGTTTCAAATTGCCTTTAGTTATGATTTTTCTTTTCCATTTTCATGTTTAACATCAAAGGATAAGGAATTTTACCTTGTGTTTATCATTAACCCAACTGATTTTGATTTTCTTTCACTCCTTAATATTTCCACTTTTGTTTTGTTGGTTTTATCCGCTCACTTGAGAGCACTTTAGCTTGAAATTTTGCTTATTTTCCATGGATAGTGTATGCATGTTGGTCCTTTAAAATGGGAAAAGAATTGTTGAAACAGTTGGACTCTTGTATCATTTTAAAATTTCATATAATCATACGACCAAAATATAAAATTAATGTTTCTATATATGTAATATTATGGCTCCAGAGTAAGCATTTATAGATTTAAAAACAAAGATACACACATTTTTTTCACAGAAGAGCGACTTGCATGTGAGCTTTGAATTTTCACATGCACGGGGATCTCATTACTTGTTTGTAGATCAATATCCACAGATACTAGTATATTATGTACAAGGTAGTTTCAAACTTTCCCTTCTCCATGTGCTTCTGTAAAGACCAGATACTTGTTGATCTTTTTTTTTATTATTTGGAATTACCCTTTGATAATCGTTAAATTTTCAGTAGATACTTATTTCCTTAATCATGGAATACATGAATTATAATCTGGAACAAAAAATGTAGAAACACATAAATCAATCAGGTTTGTGTTTAGCCTAAGTCTTTCCTCTGAATTTTCAAATAGTATATAGTACATGTAATTCATTTCGTTGATATACGTATATGTGCCCCTTAATATAGCCATTGCATTGTTTTAAATAAAATATAAATTATCAGCCACAAATTTTCCCATAATAAGATATCAATTTTGAACACTAAGACTTTTATCTAGAAAATACTCTAATTGATGGTCGAACTGTTTTCTCTGTTGTGTTTTAATTTTCTTTTCAATTTCAATTACATGAACTTCATATTTTTGTGAAATGTCCCATTTCTATTCTTTCCATTAGGAGGTTGCACGAAATGTGCTGGATTTAAGAGTTCCTTCACTTGCGGATGTATGGCCCCCGTAAAGGATCATAAAATGATCGTAGAGACGGCCGAGGAGAGGGAGGCGAGGGGTCATCCCGTGGGGGAGTCAACACCCTACGCTGCCATGGGAGGGATAACAGGGTTCTCCTCATTGGCTGACGGATACCAACGGTTAGATCCCAGCGGAAAGGGTAGGTCAGATTGCTAATTTGTGTGAAATATTGAATAAATACTGTATACTGGCATTTTTGAAATAGTCACATTTTGTTGAGATACACAGAAGTTAGCTTTTTCCCTCTTTATCGGCAGTGATACTTTTATCATCTTTTACTGTGATAGTATAATTGGATTTTCTTCTGTTCATGTATATAAGTTTAAAAAAAAAATTTCTAAGGGATTCGGGAAAAGGGGCATATCCAAATAGAAGTGCAATTTGTATTCATAAAAAATACCTTTTTGTCATTGACCTTTTATAAACATCGTTTTTCGCCATTTTTCATAATTATTTAATTATTTGCATAGGTGCACCAAACAAAGGCTTTTTGGAGCAGTCGATAACATCTAATGATAACCCATTTTTGCGATCCAATGTCCAGGCCATTAAAGCTCATCAAATGAAAAAAGAAGGCAAAGGTATAACATTAGAAAAGAAACAAAGTGGATATAAAGATAATACTATATTTTGCAATGTATTAACTACCCAGTTTATAACATGTTCAGCATTTTGTAATAATACTAGTATAGGATGGCGTTCAATTCCATTGAATGATATATTTAGTATGGACTTCCACGTGCTACACAGAATGAGAATTCGATAAGAGTCTAGCCTCTTGATCGTATAAAAGCTCGGATTATTTTTCCTGAATATTTCAAGGATAACATGTATGATACAAAAAGTTATATATTGCATAAATTAAAAATAGAATGTCAAGTTTTCACTTTGAGGTTCATGAAAGTATATTGTCACATGACACGTACAATGTAAAAGTCCAAACTAACAGTGATATTGTTCGGAAAATGAGGTGTAAAAATACACTTCTGAAACCTTTATAATTTGATTTATTTCTAACGAACCTTTGCTGGACTTTTCTGACAGGTTTAACAAACCCAGATGACGAAATGTTTGATGACATCACGGAGCGTGTTTCTCAGATGAGACGACCAGGTGAAAACGACATGGCGTACTACGAAAGACGATATAACGAAAGGGTAAGTAAAATAGAATAAAGAACACGAAAAACCGACGATAATGAAGCTAATGTTAAATTTTACAGAGAGGTGGGGATCAAAATTAGCTATAATGTCACAGTCATACTAGTATTTACAAGTACATTAAGACTGCTATAAACCGTTCAATTAAGCCACAGACTGTTGTATTTCGTGATGGATATTTCAGCAACAACTTGTCCCAAGCAACAGCAATACACAAGGATTGGACCACAATTCCCTTCGTCCCGGAAGTCGAAGAGCCATCGAGGACAAGCCTGGATCTGGGCGCAGACCAGCGTCAAGACCGACCTCGAAGAAGTGAAAATAGACACAGCACCGTCAAAAAACAATCGATATGTACATTAAACCATGGGTAAACATACTAGAATTATGTCTAATTATGGTGTAATTGTTATACAACCATAATATACGTAAAGGAGTTTGAGGAAAATAGTACTTGTTCTCTTTTTGTTCAATAAACTTGCTTTACACTTTTAATGGGTTAATTATGAAGGTCTTGTATATATTAGATATACATGTACTCAGTACTACTATTACAGGTATAACAAGATAATGTTGTGACAATATGACAGCTTTTGGTGGTTCTTGCCGTCGGATGCAAATCAAACTCTAAGGTCAAGTAAAGTTAATGAAAAACAGACAAACATACGGACGAACAGGACAAAAACAATATTACGAGGAGTGAAAAATGTTGTGTTCTAAAGAAAGAATTTGTCTCAATGAATATACATCTTTACCTTTGAAATGTGAAAGCCTTAGGACAAACTATGTTCAAATGTAATGGCTAAGGTCAACGCTTTTTTTTTAGGTAGGTCAAACTTCAAGGCCAAATGGTCAAAATTATTGGTATCTACATGAGGGTCTTGTCACATGGAATACAACTCCTATGAGGACTCAGTACTAAATGCTCAAAATTTATGTTCAAGGTTAATTTTTTAGAAGTTGGTGAAACAAGCCATGGTCTAAAATATTTGTAACGATGGAAAGGTACGTCTAGTCACAATGTATACAACTGTGAAATATCAACGCAATAGCGCCTACTGTTCAAAGTTATGGCCAAGATTAAAGTCAAGTAAATTCTTGCAAATGTAGCTCTAACTCTGTAATCAAGGTCAAAAGGTCAAATACTTTGGTACTCAAAGAAATACCTTTTCAAATATATGTGTGAAATATGAAAGCCATAGCTTCAACCAATCAAAGGTTTTTGGCATGGTTAAAATTTTTGGACAAACAGACAGAAAGACGGGAGGACAGGGCAAAAACTATATGTATCCCCGAATCGTCCATTACGTGGAGTATAAAAAGAATTGAAGAGACAAATGATTATGATAATTGCAAGCATTGAATCGTTAGCTTGCACGCAATATCATTCAACCAAGAAAGCAGAATTCCAGTTTAAAATGTGACATTGATTCGTTACAGGAGAGGAATAATTCAATCACTGTGTCATCTATACAGCAAATAAATTAATTAAATGCTGGTAAAAATTCATATTAATTTAAAGATATAGTTTTTAATACTTTAAGATCTCTCCATTGAATTGCTGCGCACACCAGATATATTAATGGTGTCTTCAAATAATATGCAAATCCACTTTAAAATGTCAAATATTTTTAGACAAAACCTTCCATAATATAAATTTAACAAAGTACTTTAAAATTATGTGTGTTGCCAGTGTAGGCCACACATACAATCAAAGAAGACGGGGGACAAGGCGGGCAAAATGCCTATAGCGTCAGATATTTAAAAAACCATATTCAATATGTGAATTGAATATTTGAATTGTTTTGAACATATTTTATTGAAAAGCAAAAGGATAATATTTGAATTAACTGCTCATTATGGAAATTTGTGAAATTATGAGAAAAAACTTACCAGAGAGAAAAAAATCTCGTAAAAAAGGTTTATTTTATAAAAATATTTTAGATGGTATTCGTGGGGTTCGAACCCTTGCAATAAATATCCGAGATATCATTTACTGCTTTGAGACTAGCGTGCTAACCACTACCAATGCTACATGGCTCATGATGATTGTGGGTATTCAAATCATGTTTGGGATATGATCCTTAATGGACTTGAAGTATTTCTCGGAAATATGCGAATGTTTTGCTATGAAAGTCAACTTGTAAGGTTTTTGTTTTGAACATATTTTATTGACAAGCAAAAGGATAAGAAACAAGTTCTAACAACTTACTAGTTCTTCTCCTTAACATAAACACATAGTAATTGTCATGCAAAAAGTAGAAAAAAAACTTGTACAAATAAAATAAGAGTCAATTATATATCTAGCTAAATCTACAAGATTCATTTATAAATTTATGAACAGCGGCAAAAATGCCAATGTTTACTTCAATTGAAAGATTTTCGTTGCCCCATAGCAGTAGGTATACATTTATGATGTCTATATCAAGTCGAAAAAGATAGTCAAAAAGATTACTTCGAGCATTAAGGTATTTTTTAAAGGTATATAGGGTCTTCGCTCCATGTTTATGTAAACCAAAAAATGTATATTTTATTGCAAACTTTTAGGATTATCATTCAAAAAAAAAATGGAGCGAAGACCCACTTATATTTAAAAAAAATTGTTAAAGTATGAGAAAATGATCGTTTTTTTTTTTGTTCTTTTTAGTGTGTGTTTGCTTTCCAATGGCATATGTTTTCATTTTTTGTGGGATTTTTGAAAATTGTAGAGATTTTACATAGTATACTTTAGTATAAGATGAATTATCAAATAAAATTTGGATATTATTGAGATTTAATTTTTTCACATCTTATACGTCGATCTGTAGGCAATTCACCCCCCCCCCCCCCGTCTTCTTTAAAAAGGACGACAAACTGATTATCATTATTAGACAAAATTATTCAAATAAAATGTTGTACATGTACATGTATGAATGGTTTAAAACTTGTTAATTTCAACCATTTCACACTGAGTTATCTACGGGTTCTTGTGGACAAGGAGCATACGATGTGTATGACACACCGGTCAACAGGGGAAGCTTACACCTCAATGGCACCTGATCCACCTCTGATTTTTTAAAGGTTTGTTTTTGCTCTGCTCCCGATCTGTGTTGTTTCAAATGACATTTGAGCTTTAATTAAGCTGTTTCTTATATCCATATTTCAGTTTAGTGTACATAAGATTTTTTTAAATTTGAAACTTTAGTCTTAATTGTGTTATTTAAAAAAAAACACTCAATTCTATATACCATATTATAGTGTTAACTTATTCTTTATGTAATTGCAATTTCTTGTAATGTCGCGCTAACTATATCTCCAACGTAGGATGCATTACGGCAAAAACCCTTTTTTTCTCATAAATTAGCGGTTTTTCATTTATAACTACATTAAAATTATGCCGAAAAGTCAAATAAGCTTTGATAGATAAATACAATGTATCATTGAAATATTTTTGTGCAATTTTTTTAGATTGTTGTGAGAAAAATGACGTCACAATCACAATTGATTACATGAGAATTTTCTCTGAAATGGTAGTGTTTTTTTGTAGGGGGTTTTTACAATATGTTTGTTCGGCCAACATACTAGTACAGTATTACTATAAATAGTTCATTTTCTCTAAAAATCTAAACTGATCCATAATATTAGTTATCTTATTTGAAACATTTTCAGGAATAAAAATTCGTTTCCTGATATGTCGTTCTTAAAAATAGAAAAGAAAGCAAAACTACGCATGCGCGATACTGTCTTGACAACGTAAGTTGAGTTGGCGGCATTTGTCAAATTCAAGATGAATAAGAAGCAGTATATCACTCTGTTATTGTTGATTCTCACCATAATTGTCTTTTTCAACCACCAGGAGTATTTCTACTGGTAAGATTTATCTTGTTTAAAGAATTCATATTCATTTTATAGGGAAATATTTAACTATGTAAAATTCGGGTTGTTCCCACTTTCTGTTTTTAAAGTGTAGACTGTTTAGAGCCTTTGTCGCAAGTGAATATGATGAAAAGTTATTAAACACCGGAGAATGTGAACTTAGAGGTGACAGTACTGACAAATTCACTCTTTGCAACTTGTCTTTGTATACATATACCGGTACATGTATATCTTTTTCTTAATACAGTAGACATTTGGCTTGTTTATGTGAGTATGTGTGGTTATTTATTCTTTCAAATATTTATACACAGCAAAGAAACAGAGCTATCATACTGGGATGATGTGAAAATTTATCTGAATTTTATGGAGCGACCAGCTCCCTGTCCTGGAGACGAGGAAGTGGCCATGGTAAACAACATTTGTATTCATTGTTCAAACTTTAAAGTTACCCTAATAAATCTACAATTTTGAATTTAAAACATTGAAAAATGATAAGTTGTACACTACCTAACAAATGATAGGATTAAGAAATCGTGAGCTAACTGCATCATAAGTTAGCTTTATTCAATAACATATATTTTCTCGTTTCACGGAAATAATATAGCACATTTTCATAAAACAAACTATTCAAGAATTTTTTATTCAACAGATGGCAATGGAGATGTCCGGTTATGTGGCAGTACTTGTGGCCTTACATATGCTTTTAAAATACATGTTTCAGCGATTTGAGAAGTGGCTGCAGGGCTGGCTGCTGAGAAACTGGATGCTTGTTTGGGGACTGATCTTTCTACTCATGTACCTTTGGGCTGCTGCCCTTTGTACTGGAAACTCCATCATTAGTACGTAAAATACAACAAAACTAAAAATATGTATAAATATCATTTCATGTAAAGGTACATACAAG
This sequence comes from Saccostrea glomerata, assembly GCA_003671525.1. Lineage (NCBI taxonomy): Eukaryota > Metazoa > Mollusca > Bivalvia > Ostreida > Ostreidae > Saccostrea > Saccostrea glomerata. The sequence continues at coordinate 72,525 of PRKT01000122.1, forward strand.
TCAATTCATTTTCCTTTTGAAATGTGAACACCAAGAAAGATGTGAATCTATTTACTATAAAATTTTATTCTCAAATCAACTTTTTTGTGTGATTTTAGGATTTCTAACTCCTTGGAACAAAGAAGGTCGTCAAAGGCAAGTGTAATCAAGAATATACAGCATCGCTCCTTCTACAAATGGCCTTGTGATTCTAACCCAACCCAATTGCAAGGAACAAAGAAACAACGCCATGTATACAGACCTGCAGGAATCGGGAATTCGCATCAAGAACTACTAGTACCAGGTTAAGCCAGGGACTTAATACTAACATTAGTATTTAGGTCCCTTGTTAATCAATGCCAATTTGTTAATTTTCAGTCGTTTTAGATCACAATATTTCTGAACTTTTCAGCTGGGTTCTCTAGAAATATTTTTGCCTAGATTTAAACAATTTGCATTTGAAGACATTTGCATACGTAGATCATGTTTTATGAAAATTGCAGCTTCAATCGGGTACACATTCAAGAATTACTCTTAATTGTTCTAGGTTATATTTAATTCAACAAACTATTTGTTGTATACATTTTTAATCAGTATTTAGAGGAACCAATATACAGTAATCCTTTTATCTGTTTTGTGTAAATTTATTTTTTCTGAAAGTTCTGTGAACAAAACTTTAAGGTTTTGTAGTACTCAGTACATGAGTACTTTCTTTTATACAACATCTATTTGTTAATGTTATATACATATACAATTTCTTTTTACAGATATATGTTTTAAGTAATACATTTCGTAATGTTTTAATTTGTTGAAACTTTTCTAAACTGTGATAAAATTGTGATCATTTTGTATGTTCGCCAAAAAGAAAACATTTATATCAAATTGACAATGTTTGTTAACATTATTTTTCTGTGATATACAATGAATAGAATTTGATGCAAGATTAAATGCTTTATAATTTCTGATTTTGAGAATTTTTTTTTCATTTTACAATATGACAACCGGTCACTTACTACAGCTTAAAAATAAAACTAGGTAGGCTGCAATTTAGTGACATATATGTAAGTATAGTCTCAAGCAAACACACGATAAACAAGCACAGGAACTTGCGTCTTAATTTGAATGTCAAGGCATTGTCGGAACCTTGATGTTTTTCTGTTAGTGTACATATAACTGAGCTAAAACCCACTGATTCCTTGTAAGAGAGCAAAAACTTGTGATTTCTGGCTTTAATACTAGTATATGTACAAAGATTTTCTTTTTTTTTTCAAATACACTCATAGGCTATCTAGGGTAAAGCTGACATTCTTGATATGAATTTTGTTTTAAACAAGATAGGTAATGAATTGCTCAATTATTCCCAACCCATTTGAAAAGCAACCGACTCCCGTCAGCTAAGACCATGACAAACCCTTGGTCATTTCTTATATTGATAGAGCATACGCTTTAGATTTTCTGATATATTAAAATTTGTGCGTTGTGATTGTGTTGAACAATTAGTCAAAAATTTAACAAGAAATGTTTGTAAAACACTTATGCCCCCCTCCCCCCAAATTGGAATTTTTCTAAGTCCAAAAGGGCATAACTCTGTCTGAAATGGTGCGATCCTATCCAAAACATTTCTTGACCTACATATTCAGCTGAAAAATCTGTATACTAAATTTCATTTCAATATGTGCAACCTCTGCAAAGAAAATGAACGAAAACTGCAATTAAGTGGAATTTTTCCAAGTCCAAGGGGCATAACTCTAACAAGAAGGATGCGATGGTGCCCAAAACATTTCTTGACATAGATATTTATCTGATATATCTGTATAATAAATTTCATTTCAATATGTGCAACCTCTGCAAAAAAATGAACGGACACTGCAAATAAGTGGAATTTTTCTAAGTCCAAGGGGCATAACTCTGTCAAAAATGGTGCGATCGTATCCAAAACACAACTAGGCCTAGATATATACCTGATAAACCTGTATACCAAATTTCATTTCAGTATGTGCAACGGTTGCGAAGAAAAATGAACGGAAACTGCAAATAAGTGGAATTTTTCTGAGTCCAAGGGGCATAACTCTGTCAAAAATGGTGCGATCGTACCCAAAACAGAATTTGGCCTAGATATTTACATGATAAACCTGTATACCAAATATCATTTCAGAATGTGCAACAGTTGTGAAGAAAATGAACGGAAACTTAATGGACCGACAGACCGACGGGCAGCAGCAAAGCAATATGCCCTCCCTTCTTCGAAGGGGGGCATAAAAATGGCAGTAATGACAAAATATGAGAAATAATCTTTACGGGATAATGCACTGCTTAAATGAAACTGCTTAAATCATTTCCTGTAAGCATGCACTTTTCATCTGAAAATTGTCTTTTTTGTGCATTTTAATTGAAAGTAGAGATTTCTTTAGGCTATTTGAAATTTCACTTTCATACAAGAAGTACTGTACAATACTTTTCTGAACTTGGTTAAAAAATCATTGTGTCCCTGATAAAATTAAGAAACTGTATTCCTGATTAGACATTACAAAGGTATTACATTTTCTCAATCTTCATTTGCATGTCACACTCTCTGGTATAAAAAAAATGGTCAAGATTTCTTTCAAAACAACATTTCATCAAAATAAAGACTTTTTGTTCTGCAAATTGTGTACAAAGTACTGACTGTACTTTAATATTCCCAAACTTCTTTTGATGTACGACCTTGACTTTTCATATTTATGGCCTTAAAAATTATCCGAATATTTATAAGCACTTTATGTGACGATTCACACGAAATTGGTAATTTTTTCCCCTCCAAAATCAAATTTTTCACTGCAGGTGCATTTGACTTTTATCCCTCCATGATGCCAGCTATTTATACAATATGGAAATCCTTATTCAAAAGTTGCCTGTCACTCTTTATGTTATGTTCACATTGAGGTAATTTGAACGAAAGGTCACGGCATAAGATCCTCATCCATGCGCAATACCCAAGTGAAGATAACAACTATTTGAATAATTCACAAATTCAGCCCTTGCCATTCATTTAAGTAGTCTCGTCATTCCAACCTTTCTTTTAGAAGTTAATCAATCCTCTAGTTTTATTAAATCAAACACCATCAGGCATCAGTTGGTCTCCTTTCAGTGACAAAAATCCAAATCACAGTTACATGAACAATGATGTAGGGCTGAGCTAATGGATCATATTTCATTAACTTGACAGTTATTAGACCCTATATTGGTGTTCGGGGGACATGTATATTGTTTCCATGCATCACAGGAGTCTGAAGTTTTTTACTGTCCAAAAAAAACAATTGGAAAAAAATTCCCACCCTCATTGAACTAAAAAAATTTTAATTGAGGGTGGGAAATTTTTTTCTCCATTTTTTTTTTTTTTTTTTTTTTTGGGACAATAAAAACTTCAGACTCCTGTGCGGGCATCAATAGTTGACATTTAATGGAATAATGTAAATCTTTCATCTGCTTTTACACAAAAAATGATCAAATTCATCATATTCAAAATGAAGCAAAAAATGACATGGATGTGTTTTGAATGTGCCTTTAATGAAGTTTCTTCTGAAGATTGGTGTAACACATACATATAAGATGCCCAAAATTGACACATTCTTGAATTATAATTAAAGTAAAAAGTCCAACAGATTGTGGCAGGTTTACATCTTTAGCTTAGTACGCCTCCAGTGTCTCCTCTTGGCGTTGTATCTGAAATGAGAAGAAAAGACATTAAAATCTGACTTCTTACTCAGCTGTTATGAAATCATTTCATTTCTAGAAATTAAAATGTTAGTATTATCAACACGTATCTCAAACTTGAATTCACAAATAGTTAATCTGATTGCCAGTACACAATTTTTACAACAGAAGTAAATGCGAAAACTCCATTTTCAAACAAGAGAATTAGAATTTTTCTAACTTCAAAGGGGCATAACTCTGTCAAAAATGGTGCGATCATACCCAAAACAGAACTTGACCTAGATATTCATCTGATTAATCTGTATACTAAATTTCATTTCAGTATGTATCTCTGAAGAAAATGAACGGAAACTGCAAAGAATTAGAATTTTTCTAAGTCCAAGGGGCATAACTCTGTCAAAAATGGCGCAGTCGTACCCCAAACAGAACTTGACCTAGATATTCATCTGATATACCTGTATACCAAATTTCATTTGAACGGAAACTAAATGGACCGACAGACCAGGGCTCTCACACCACTTGTTGGGACTGGGGCCGGGGCCGTTCAAATTGGGAAAATTATCGTCATTTTGGGAAAAGTTGGATAACACAAATTCATTAAAAAAATCCTCAAATTTTGCTTTTCTAGCATTTTATCATCAATGCTAACTCTGGTTTGAATAAACAGTTAAACAGAACAAACATGGGTACGTAGGCTATTTATGAAAGTACATTAGCTTTGTCATTACTATCTTTGAGTGTTGATATTGCGGTTATATGTCTTACTGCGTGACAGTCGCTAGTCACATAGTCCCGAATTTCCTCCATCACATGGGCAACTTTGCTTACCAATACAGCGCGAGACTGAACATGCCGAAGCGCAGGTATGTTTCTAGGTGCAGCTTACTTATGTTTAAATGAAATGTCTATTTTTGAAACCAAAATGCTGGTTTTTGTCGAAACTACATAACAAGATACTCTGCACTCATAGTTCAAAAACAATAACCTGGTTCCCCGAACCAGTTTACGAATGCATTTGGCGCGAACTAATAAATAGTAGTACAGTTTCACTTTCATTTGCAAATGTGTTTTGTTTGGGGTTTTTTTTTTGCGATTAGGTTTCATATTGATGGACTTTTATTTTTTAATTAATATTTTACTCTGGATGGAAATTGGGAAATTTACACCTTTCTTTTGGGAAAGAGGTACCTTTTTTGCATTGGGAACAGGGCCGTTGAACGGCCCCTATTTTAGAGAATCGAGAGCCCTGCAGACTGACCAACAGACAGCAGCAAAGCAATATGCCCTCCCTTCTTCGAAGGGGGGCATAATTACTATTATCTTCAGCATTAGATAACAATGAAGATATAATAGCATACTCGAAAAAAAAAACAAATAAATAAATATAGATATATAAACAAAGAAGACCTCAACATCAGTCTAGCTATTTAAATTTTTTCCTGCCGATTTGTTTGCAGTTTTATAATTATACTGTTTAGATGAAATTAAATATAAATGTATGAAAACAATGCCTGTATAACGAGGGTAAACTCCAAAACATTGGATGGTAAACTCAAGCACAGAAAAATTCTTCGCTTCAAACCATTTGGTCATTTTTCAGCCACTTTGAATTTTCGGTGCAATTACCTACATATGCCCTGCACAAGGCGTAGATGATGACACTAATGTGTACACTTTTGCACTTGATTTTGGAAAAGTATACACCAGATGTAAGGTGTAGACAAATCATGACAAGCATGTTCAAAGTGGTGTGGTTTTTTTCTTCATTGATTTTTAAACTGCTTTTACTAGTTCTATCATAGAGATGAAGGGGGACATTAACACGAGTCATGAACTTCTAAAAGGAGAATAGAATTTAAGGTAACTATGTAAATGTTGAAACATAACTGGACTTCGACAATCTGATGTTCACAGGTTTTTTTTTTTTAAAGATTTTGATATTTTACGACCAAGGAAAAGGTAAGAACTGGCAGCATTACAAAAACTGGGAATTCGACATCTCCAACCAAATTAATGTTAAACTCACAAGTTATCAATGGAACAATACTTTAAGTACCTACCAATATTGTTTTTATGGTTCACAGGGTTTAAACTTAACGCTCGCCCACTCGCAAATTGCGAGTAAAAATTGGTGAGGGCTCATAAAATTTATAACTTGCTCGCCACGTTGCAAATCAAAATTCTGCAGGGGGCTGAATTAATTCCCAGTCCCCTTACTGAAAAACAGACATTTTATGCAGGTTTTTGATTTAAAACTACAGTAAAATGAAATAAATCACAGCAGCATAGTCCTATTGTTTGTAAATATCCTTCATCTTTTCCATTTAATTAAAGTACTACATGATTTGTGAAATTCCTAAAACAATCGTCTTTTTGCCTAATCCAAATTTCCTCCAACCCTCTGTAAATGCTTGATACATGAGAGATATAGTAATATAAAAATTTTAATAACTCACAACTACTGTCATATGAATAGTAAGTGTTTTCACTTATTTCAGATATGTTGTAGTTCAAATATTTAACCTAGAAAATCTTATTGTGTCCATGTCACTTCATCAGTTGAAGGAGCAAATACATGTACCAGGTATATATGAAGGGGGCTACGTATACATGTATTACCATATGTAAATAAAAAAAAAAAAAAGGATAGTAAAAGTGTTGATTGAATTCAATTCTACTTCCTCTGACTAAATATTTATATGACATTTGATTTTTAAAAAGTAAGAACTCAGGGCCAATTTTAAACAGATGTACATTTGTTATATGTATTTTATTTGTATATCTACTTTTTGTCTCAGTATCTACAAAAGGCTTTTTAAAAAATCACAGACACTGTGGGCTAACAGATCTAGCAGTGGGTCCTAAATTTGAAATGTCAGTAGCTCAAGTGGCTCATGAAAATTTCAGTGAAGTTTAAACCCTGGTTCATTTCATTTATAAAATATAGGATCCACTGAAAACATTTTATAAGACTGTCAAGATTTGTTTTCATTTCATGCACTTTAAAATTTTGCAAGTACTGGAACAGGATTTTCTTTTCATCCATATTGGTAAGTACAAGAAGCATTGTGCTACCGTTAATGTTGGATTTCAGCATTTAGTTAGGTTTGCAACTGCTATCAGACAGATAAATTTCCAGTTTTTGTAATGGTCCTGAAATATCAAATCCATAAGAAAAGCCTGGAAAATGTCAGATATATTTTGGACTAATTCATTGGAACACAGCATGTTTACCTTTCGGGGGGGGG
>PRKT01000122.1:91595-174887 GCA_003671525.1 Saccostrea glomerata
AATTTTTTTTGGGGGGGGGGGGCATATATCAATCATCAAAACAGTCAAGGTATTTGAATCTTCATGAAGAATTTACCAATTTATCTATCTCGGAAGAGATTTTATATGTGTATGTTGGAATCTCAGTGTACTAGAGATGGCTAGTACATATTAGTTGATGATACAACTACCAATAGATTAACTTTACTGAAAACTAAAAGGATGAAAATGCAGTGATGGTACATCATAGGTGTGCTGATAAAATTTGATGTACAGTAATTAAAAATTGTTTGTGTTTCAACTGTTGAAGACTGTTTTAGTCAATAACTAAAATTAACATTGTGTGTCAAAGCTTACGTGTATATGAATATTTTTCTGTTTAGATGGGTCCTAGGTAATGCGTAATTGGTTCTTTTAAGTAAACTGCATGTTTATAATCTTTTTCCCAACATTTATGTAAGAGTTATTTGTTGTACAATTTTTCATCGAGAAAGGGATTTTAAATTTCTTGATGTCATGCAGATAGATTTAAATGAAAACAACAAAGAACTGAAATAATTTATGCCTCTTTTGTGCCACTTTAAATATTGAAAAATATGCATGTCTGTTGGTAAATTGGCACTGATCAATAGAATTCTAGTCTTTTAACAAAAGTTTGTATCAATATTGGATTTAGGAGTGGAAAAATGCTGTTTAAGTAACAACATTATTAAACACTTTTAGTTGTATTAACAGTGCAAACCTGCACACATGAGCTTAGTGTGAAAGATTAATTTATTTTTTAAAATAGATTCAAACATAAATGTTTACAGCCCGCAATCGTCAACTTTTTCCTATAACTGAGTCTCCCCGTCCCTCAAAGTCAGCTGATTCAGACAAGAGTAAGGATGACCAAGATGAGGGTCAAGAGGGGTCATGGGTTGAAAGCGAAGAGTATGAGGAAGATTTCAGTCTTCTCACAGGTCTCTGTAGTCATATGTCTAATCTTATACATAGTCAGCTATGTATGCCAGATGCAGGTGTCTATAGTCATATGTCTTATATCAGCTCTGTATGTCAGACACAGATTCTAGTCATATACTAGTATATGTCTAATGTTGTCTATACATAGTCATTTCTATATGCTAGACACAGGTGTCTAGTCATATGTCTAATGTTGTCTAGAGAAACATTGTCATCTCTGTATGCTAGACACAAAAATATAGGCAAATGTCTAATATTGACTAAATACATAATTCAGTTCTGCTAGACACTAAGACTAGCTAGAGGTTTGAAATCAGCTGAGACTTTCCCATTAAGCTGGAAATATTGCGTAGTTTTCTCTACTTTTGTACATCATATATATTTGATTTATTAGTAATTTTATTTATTATTTAAATTAATACAAGTTCAATCGTTACAGTAATGAATATGGTATCTTCAAACTTTATAATGTATTTTTCCCATACATCCCTAGCATGCTAAAAAGTGATCACTTTCGTTCAAGTTCCAAAATTGGTTTTATTCTGTTTTAATCTGTGTATTAGATAGAGGCTAGAACAATTCTGAAAAGTCATTCATCTAGTACTCATAAATATAGAAGAAACAGTTACATATTAGCCTTTTTATAGGTTAATTAAGTTGAAAGTAGTGCAAATATATGCAAAACTATGTACCGTATACAATTCATTTAGCAAAATTGATCAAAAACTTAGAAAATTTTCTACTACTGGTAGTTGTTTTATTTTGGGAAATCAATTTTAAATTTAACATAATATATATACTACATGTAGTTGTATTTGTGTGCAAGTACAGTAATTGTATAGAGTGTTTGATTTGAATTAGAAGTACTAATATATAAAGTGTGTTTTGTTCTAAGTATACAAAGTAATCACCAATTTGGTAAGTCATAATATTGAGATATACTAAGACCTACTATGATATGATTTCTAAGTAAAAACATACTAGTACATAAATATATACTGGATCATATGTAGATCTATATGTACTGTTTTGTAATTAAAATGCAAATTGTTTGGTCACTAAATGCTCTAATTTCAGTGAATTATATGTTAATACCAATGGTTAATTAACAACAGTATTATGTCATATATAGAAATAGATAAAATATTTTTTAACTGGCAATGTTATTGAAGATGTAACTTTTTATCATATTAAGTTTTTATAGAATCATCTCTTAGTAACTAGTTTGTGCTTGGGTTTCAGGGAGAAATCAGGGCTTCCGACACAATTTTTCTTCCTATGCGGAGTGGGAGAAGACGTATGGGTACCAGTTAAGTAGTGGCAGTGGGAGTGAGAGTGACGATTCCGACTCAGACTTTGATGACAAGAAAAATGGTGAGTCCAAGATTTATGTAATGTAACACTCTTAAAAATTAACTACCTCTATATTTTTTTCTCTATCCATGAACTGTTGTTCTGTAAAGAGAAGACAAAGAGAAATTGAACCACTCTTTGTTGGTTTTATTTTCCTCCATAATTTGTATTTTCAGAGTTCATGGCATTGTAAAATAAAAGTTTTTAAAAAGTGTGACTTCACTGAATAAAAAAAACCTCAAGTTAATTAGTGGTCTAGTAGCTATTTGAGTCCTATGTAATCCAATTATCCATACCTAGCTCTTTTCCTGGTGCTCCTATGGGCATCTGTTGTGCTCCTAATGACGTCCGTACAGAAGGATAAGATGGGACAATAGATATCAGTCCTAGTACATTGATAACAACAGTAAAATAATGATAATGAGTTCAAATTACCATTCAAAGTTTAATTTATAAGTTACCATTCATTTTAAGAAAGAATATTTGTCACAAATATAACCTAAGAATCCTAAATTATTCATGCTACCCATCAATTCATTTAGTGCACTTGCAAATCTAAAAGTACTTTTGAGAACCAATATCATACTTGCACAGTTGTTCACGAAAGTTGTCATTATCTACATATACATGTTCTATAACTACATGGTATCATCACAATTAAAAATACATATTACATGCTTTTGTATAATCAGCTATAGTGGTGGATAAAGAGAGATCATATCATATACGTGCAGGTGTTAATTGTGATAGCGGCATTAAGAGTTGTCTAGACGGAAATCTAAGTGGTAAGGTTTCTTTGTTAGAATTCACCTTCACCAATGATGAAATGGTTTCATATTAGACTGCAGACACCATTTACACCAGGTTCCATGCATGTTTTCACCTGTAACTTCACATGATGGTCATAGCAGTAAATTTATTAAGACATTTTATTTAGAAATGTTCACTTTTTTCACTTTAAACATTAATTAATGACAATAGACATTTTTCCTTTTAAATTTCCAATTTCTTGATGTATGAATTCATTTAAATCAACACTTTATGCATATTTTTAATTTTTTTATTTGGATAACAACTCATAATCATGTTACTAAGCTATAGTTGCTCATTTATAATAAGAAAAATCATGTTTCATGACACTTTTTTGTTACCAGATTAGCAGAATTTAAGAGACCTACTAGCTTCACTTTGTCTGTGTGTTGATTGGGATTCACACCTTTAGATAATATGTCCTTCATGGTAGCTAGACAATAAAAATCATAGTCAATAAAAATCGTAGCTGTTTTTGCTACTACACTTAAGTGCAAGTTTGTATATAAGTATAATATAGAATATGATGTATTTATGCTTTATTTGAGGGCAGCTAGTTTGATGTAGCATTTTGAATTGTCAACACAAGGCAAGAAAAGGTTACTGACTAGAAACTATGATAATTATAAACCATTGATCCATAAAGCAAATACCAACCGCTACATATAGAATATTTGGACTGCACATGTACACATACATTCTAATTCATACAAACTCAACCAAACATATTCAGTAATTTATACCATATGAATTAATTAACACTGTGTGTAATTACTATAGGTATTAAAGTCCTCTCAAGGGTGCAGTTCATTCATCAATAAACTTTTAAGTGCTGTGAAGTATGTTCTCTGTAATAACGAGAAAAAGATATAATATTAGCATACATATGATTTTTTATAAGGGTTCTTGGGTATAATTGTGCCACATCCAAATTGTACAAACATTCAGAGTGTCTTCAACTGGTATATTTCCTTGTTTAACTCATGAAATTAAGGCATGATGAAGCATAGTTCAAGTGCTAAAAGATCGCTATTCAGTAAAAATTGGTTTCCGGTAAAAATGTGTTTTTAAGAAACGTGTTTGATGGACACACGCATGTTACAGTAACTATAATTGGTTCATTAAAGTCTTAGGTAATGAATTCTCTGTAACCGATTATTAATATCTATTTATCTGAGTCATTACGGAAGTGAGATATTGGGATAAATTGGATAAGATACTGGTAATAAAGGAATTATGTAATCCAACCATGAATGTGCAAGGTTACAAGAGAAAGTTCATTTACCTTAATTCAGTTTTCCATAAATGTCACTTATAGCTAGCTCGTATGTTTTATAAATATATACATGTATATTTATCATGTTGACCCCGTTTTTTGAAAGAATGCTTATATTGCTTCAGTAATAATTTTCATAGTATCTTTTGGCTTATTTGTATAGTACGTGTTGTCATGGTCTTTTAAAGGCATAGAAAATGGGTTATCTCTCTTGTTCCATCAAAATCAATGTGTGCAATATACTCTGGAGATTTTTATAAAATTGTACATCCTTTAATATAATATTGACTAAAGTCTGATATTATGAATATAACATCAGTCTGTTCCCATCATCCATGCTGCTAGCTTTTGTGTCCAAACTGAAGTGTCGAACATTAATTGTTCCCCTTATTTCATCATTTCATGTCATTTAAAAATGCAGAGTTCATCAAAATCATTAGTGATTTTCATATTTCCTTAACCATGAAAAAACTACACAATGTTAAAACTTTCTTCAGAAATTTGAAGGATATTAATGTCTTTATCTTCAATCAATTATTTAAACATCCATTAAAATAATTACACATGATGAGGTCAATGATGTAATTGAAGATAAAATCTTTAATGAAACATGAAAGAAAATCATTTTTTGAGATTTCATTAAATGTCTCTTAGTTCGTAGGACCTTTAGATCAAATTGAGGCTAAAATATGATTCAATGAATTTCAAAACGTTTAAGTGCACGAAAATAAAAATATGCACTGATTCGTTATCAATTAAAATTTAATCCTCTTTTGTCGCAAAAGCTATAAATGGAAGGTGCTATAAAGCTTCTAATTAATGCAAAAAAATTCTAGTTCTATAGATATACACTATCGTCTTTGATTGGCGCCACTTTGCAGCTATAAATGGTCTAAGCAAATGTGGATTAAGTGCTTTCCAATGAAAAAAAAAACGTACAGCCTAAGCACCCATCCAAGGACAATTGCAACCAACCATACTGCTTTAATGATCAATAATCCTAAAAGGTGCATGGAGATTTTTAAAAAAGAAAATTAAGTAGCCAATTATCAAGGCTCCTGGATTAACTCCAGTGCCTAAAGGGCCAAGTGCAATGTAGTCACTTTTTTCTGGTTCTATGATTTTATTGTTGCAATTTATCAACAGAACAAATACATTCAAAGTCATCAGTTTGCTGAATGGTTTTGCACACTCACTATTTATACTCATAAAAATTTCTTTTAAAATAATGAAATGAAAATGCTTGTTTTGAAAACTTAAGTTTTTGATTAATGATTATGAAAAAGGAAAGAGGCAGCAATGTATCAACAGACTGCAAACTAGTGAAATTATGCCTTACTCTTCTGCAAGTACATATTAAACTTTCCTTTTCTTTAGTCTTTCAAATATGTCTTATCTTCCATTCTTGACCATTTAAGTTTTAAGAATTTACATCAGTGCTATGATATGCTTGATTGTTTGAGCTATAAGTCTCTTATAATATTGTCCATGCAACCCATATGCAAATGAGCATGCAAGAATAAATGCTACAGTGTACAGCATTTATAGTGCTTCAACATTTCAAAATAAAGTCAAACATTATTGCAAGCTCAATGGATCCAATTAGTAAGGTTTTTGACTTGATTCATATTACATATACATGTATTATAATAGGAAAAGTTATTTTTACCTCAAACTCAGTTCAACAAGTCCTTGGTATTCAAGATGTTGATGTTTAAGATATTAGAAGTTCAATTTTATCTTTTTTGAACCATGTAAATACACATGTTTCTGGCTCAATGTCTGAATGGCTCAATGGTTAGAGTGTTTGCTCTAGAGTTATGGAGGAAAGAGTTGATCCTTGCATTGTGATTTCGAATCCCTTTCAGGATGTGAAGTCTGCATGGCCCTTCAGATTAGACTGTATAAACCAAGGTCCCATGTCACAGTAAGTGCTGGCTTGAAAAAGATCCCTCTCTGCTCAATGGCCCTGTCAGTGCTAAGTAAAGGTCTATATTTGCAGCCCTCTATGGGCAACTGCAGGTGGTATCTTAATTTGATATGAGTGAAAAATTCTTAGAAGGCAATTGTATTATAAGTAAACAAACATTAAGCATACTTTGGATCAATAGGAGATTCAATTTCTCAATGACATGGTGTACTAAGATGTTAGAGCTATCTCTTTCTTAAGCCTCTCTTACTAGAAAAACCTTTGAGCAGGACATTATTAATTAAAAACAAGTTTGTTAGGTGGCTGGATCACTTTAAAATATTTTTTGAAATATTTAGAGTAATAAATGAAAAAGTCCTAGATCTATTTTCAGCAATTTTCAAAGAGTAACATTCTCTAAAGCCGAATTGCTTATAAATTATTAACGTCTTATCTTCCCCTGTCCGAAGAGGTCTGTTGCCATGACAATTTTACGCAGCAGGTCAAAGAAGACATTTTAATGTCAGTGTAGGTTTTTTGGAGAAGATAATTATCCAAGTATTGACAGATTTCAAATTAAAGTTTATGTATCTATGTTATAAAGTACTGTATACACAGGAAAATTGGCAGATTTTGACCATATGGGGAGGTTTAAATTTCTGTTTGGACGTGCTAAATGGCAGCTTTATGTTGAAAGCATTGTCTGCATTACGAGCAAGATAGCGATTATCTAGTGGTATTGAGTGATAAATTCACTTTCTATTGTATGTACCTTTGTATACAAACCAATCTCAATTTGGTAGCGGAGCATGATTAAAGAGATTTTTTTATCTCGAATGCATTATTAGACGGCAGAATTCAGAAAGAGTATATTTGTCATCTTCCGTTGTCAAATACGAGTTTATTGACTATTTAAGAGCTTTTAAAAATTGGATTAAGTTTTTTTTTTCCAATATGGGTACATGGAAGTAAAAAATGTAGTTGCCAACCAGACAAATTGGGATCCCATTATAAGACCTAGCTTGCACTGTTTGCACATGAATCATACCTTATGTCTGTTTCCTTGAGATTATTAATTTGGAATTAAGATTGTGAGAGATTTGTGTATTAAACCCACCGTCATGGATTTAATGCCAAAGCTTGTTTTTGCTCTTTAAGACTTATAATAACAATTAGCGTAATAGTGGTATTTTTTTGTTGTTGTGGTGTGGTCTCTAAAACTCTTTTTTTCGGTCTTCTTAACAAAGGATTTTTTCCCAATTTCCTCTCTGGCTTTACGTGGTTTGCTGAAGAAATAATGGGAATTTTTTGGGTGCCAGGACCAATCATAAGTGTTATGTTCGTTCATGTTTATTAGACTTTAATAAGAAAGTAAATGCTTGGAAGGTATTATATGGAGACTATCTTTGTGGATTTTATTGATTACCTTTTAGTTTGATCCATTATGTGCCATTTTCATATCATTTGTCAGGAGTTGAAAAACTTTCTTCCGGTGTAAATGATTATTTTACATATTGACAAAACCGTAACAGTGTGTTTCTTGGAGGAAGAAAAATTTTAAAGACCACTTTTTCGTGGACTTGGAGTTGATCAACAGAAGTATAAAATTACCTGCTTTCAATCATTGGTGGCCTTGGTGAGGTTTTATTAATTCTTATTTGAAAGTGAAATGAGATAATAATTTTCCATAAAAAGGTGATAAGATTGAATAACTGCAACCATCCCAAAGGAAGATAATTTTCCAATAAAATGCAGCCAGTTTCTTTTCCATGCATGATTGGAGTTTATTTTTTTCTTGTCTGTGATGGCAAACATTCTTAAAGAGGAAACACAGTAGCAAGTGAATGTGGATGGGACTTATATATTACATGACTTCTTTTGTTTAAACTCGTACCTCATCTGAAAACTATACACCCCATATCGGACAAACATGGTTGGTACTGAGTGACATTGGATATGTAATTTATTGACATATCAGATTTTGAAGGAAGATTTATTTCTCTGTGTATAGACAACAAATGTGAAATTTAAATATACCTTAGCTTTATCTGATTATTATTTGAGGAGTGAGTTATATACAGCATTACCAATGCTAAAATTGAAATACAGATCTATAAATCCAAAGTTGCTCGGAAAATCTTAGTTTCTCCATGGATGAAAATTAAGTTTGTGAAGGAAAAATAGTTGAATATTTGGTGCTTCAGAGAAAAAAAATGTATAAAAACGACATATTTTCAATGAAAGAAAAGAAAGACACATTGGAAAGTCTTTCGGTGTCCAAACCTAAAGGCAAGGAGGAGATAAACAACACCAATAGTTCTGAAGATGATGACAATTATTTCATGTTATGGCAATTTTTAGATTCCTCGGAAATTCTAGATCATTTTGATTTCTTCAAAAATGCAGGTAAAGTGTTTCAAACTTTTTTTTTTGTTTTTCGCTTGATTGTATTTTTTGTAAATTTGAGCATAGTATATTTTGGAGGTTGAGGTTAGGAAAAACTTCATTGGCCTTAAGAGAAAATTTGATCATGATGAAGCTTAGTACAGCTTGGTCAGTGCTACACATGACTTTTAAGTTCTTCAAGGGCTAAAAAGATTAACTTCATTTTCATCAAGGTTAGAAATAAGTACTTTCTTATTCCTATTGAAATAATATTTGCCTTTTATATTGACCACTGTTAAAATTCTTTGATTATTGACCAGGGAGTGGTGTTTGTCCATTGAATGTCCTTAAATGTTGTTATCCAATAGTAAGGTGATTTGTAATGTGGACATTTGTGTGTATTTTAAACTTCAAGTTAAGTGGACAGTTTGAAATAAGAAGTCATCGATGTTGAATCATATTACTAATAAATATACCGTACCTGAGGGTATTTGTTTTCCTCCTTATTCTATCTGTAGTAATTGTAGACCTTAGATCAAATAGTTTTTGGTTCTCTATGTACAGTGTAATTTGGTTTATTGTACACAGCTACTCACTGCTTATTGAGTCCTCTTCAATAAATCTCATAT
Source organism: Saccostrea glomerata (assembly GCA_003671525.1). Classification (NCBI taxonomy): domain Eukaryota; kingdom Metazoa; phylum Mollusca; class Bivalvia; order Ostreida; family Ostreidae; genus Saccostrea; species Saccostrea glomerata. The sequence goes on from PRKT01000122.1 coordinate 100,900, forward strand.
TTTCAAATTAAGTTCTGCAGCCATAGAAAGACATTGCTTCAGACCATCTGTGTATATTATGGATTTTAATTCCTGAATTTCTGCTTCAACAGTCAAACTGTTTTGGATACAAGTGGACAAATAGCTAAACAAATCACTTTTGAAACAAGTGTCCTCTAACACCCCCACACCCCTCCTCCCTGCCCCTTGTACAGATCAGAATCCAATTTTCCAATGGCTGAAACACCACCCCTTCTTTATTGGCCTTTTGCCTTCTATATGTGAGATACTTTTCTCAGTTCCCATTTATTAATAATATATAATCTGTTTATGATTATACAATTTCTGCTGAGGTATGAAATTGAAAAAAGAAATTGAAATAAAGTGTCAATAAACTCAGTTGTATCCAGCAATATGAATAGAGTTCTCCATCAGAATTATTTAAATCGGGTGGCTGACTGTTTGCTTTCATTTTAATTTAAGAATAAATGGATATATATATAAGTAAAATTGTCTTCTTCTTTTTTTGGGGGGGATAAAGATCAATGTTTGCGTGAATCATTGAACTGGAAATTTCAACTGATCAATTGTACTTTAAACTTAAAATTTTCAGTAAATTGTGATTAAAAAGTTATTAAATAAAAATAATATTTAAGATGCTTAATATTTCAGTCATTCAAAATATATTAATTTAAAGACATGTTTTATTGGGAATATTTAATGATCAGAAATAAACACATTATCACTGAGATAACTTACTTCACACAAATTCAATAATTAAATTGCCAGATGAAACTTTGAATCATTTACCCATAAAGACTTAATAAGCTAACATTCCAGAATACTCCAGGATTTGATTTTTATTGTCATATATGGGAAATCCCTAGCTGTATATCATACTCAGATCAATAGACTTAAGCTTCTCTAGTTTGTATCCAAAGTTTGTTATTTTGAGATTGTCATTTGATTGAAATGTTTGTATTTTCATTAAACCAAATTGCCTGTGCAACAAAGGCATGATGTCTATAAGACTCTTGTACTGATTAAAGTGATGTGTATAGAGTTTACTGTGTAGATAAAAATGCTTTATTAATGCTTTAATCAGATTATCTTTTAGAAATTTAATCCCTGTAACGTGTGTAGATCTGATATTAAGGAGCCATGAATTTTTTTTTCAGTCGTGTAAAGACACTTGATATTTGGCATCTAGGATATTGTTAAACAATTTTAAAGTGTCTTGGTTGCAGTAAATAGGATTGTTTTGAATTGATTGTCTTGTTTGTCAGTAAATCACTCAAACATTTCTTCTTTGAAAAAATATGCTTGAGATTCAAGTTAAATAATTTGTATCGATTTGAAATTAGAAAAAAAAAATTGAGTTTGAAGAAATTTAAGGTTAGGAACCGTATGTTGCTCTTTATAGAAGAAATCATAATTATATTTTTCTAGCCTTCATTTTCAGTACCATATCGGTACAAATCTGAAAAGCTGTTATAAATCTTGTTTTCTGGAGGCTGTCTTCATATTGTTGAGATTTTTATTTCCTTTCAGAATATTATATCAAACAATTTTTTTAAACCAGCTATAGAGGCTAATATGAAAGATATCATCTCCTGAAGAATTGATCTTCTCCTGGCATTTCAACAATTACATCAGTCAGTACTATATAATTTTACTGTTTTTGTTTCAGACAATAAACTACAGGAAGACCTTCTACGCACAACTCAGCTTGTCTACAGCTACAAAGATGGAAAAGGAATGGTAAGTTAAGACCAAAAATACATGGAACTGATTCATTCAAAGAACTTTTTTACATATGTATACACTGTATATCAATTAATTTAATTTGATTTTGAAATTGTTTCAGGTCCCAAAGCTCCGAGAACCTAGAAACTTGTATGCTCTTGCCAAAGAACTTGGGCCCCAGCAGGCAGCTAGATGGTGAGGCTTTGATTAAGCCCTGCCAATCAATAAGTAAAAGTGTCTAAAACAATGCCCTATGATACAGGCATTAGTACCTGAATATTGACCATCTTTCTGCTTGTTCAGCATTTAAATGTTGACTCTGTTAATGTCCAAGACCAAAAGGTACACTTGACTGGTTTATGTTTGTGTATTCTTGTTTTATCAATTCTGGTGAACAATGGATCATTTAAAGGCTGTCTGAATATATTATTTAAGTACATGTATATATTTTTGATAAATGCCAAATAGGGAAGTATGGCTTTTGAAAGTGCAAACAAGCAATGAATAAGATCAACAATCCATTTCCAAAATTAAATTCATTTATTTGCTCTGGATCTTTTCCAAACCTTTTCACATTTCTCAAGACTTGAAGTCCAAATTTCACTGATAACTTTTTGCTAAATTCTGTTTGCAAAGTAGCAAACAAACAAGCTGGAAAAAATAAATCTAGCCCCTTAGCTTACAGTTTTTCAATTTCTGTGAAGTTTCTGTATGCATAATCCTAAATCACTGCACGATGAATGCTTTTGAAAGAAAATCCCTCTAAATATATATTAAACTTTGATATTTTGATTATTCAATTTTGTGTCCTTTTTATTCCAGGCCAGCAGATATTCAGGTCTTGGATGAAAAAGTCAAACACATAAGATACCTTCCACCAGAACCTGAGTTATTTTATAAACCAAGTGAGTCAATCAGATGAATAGCCTAATCTTTAGATTGCAATATGGTGTGAGTTGGGGAAAGGGGGAGGGGTAAAAACTATTATGAGGAAGGGGATCATGTATGATAATATTTTAAATTATGCATAAAACTATTGGTGAGGAAAGTTTATAAACTTCAAAACATACGTATACATACTTAAATGCTTTTCAACATTCATACTCGTTATATGAGCGAATTTTGATAAGAATTATCATTTGTGAAGAATAAAAGATCTGACATGGTTTGCTATGTACATGTATCAAGCATATACCTGAGACTTCACTTTGTACATTTTCAAATGTTACATGTTTTATTGTAGCTGGTTGTGAGAAAACGCCAATGGTTCGGGGCGAGGAAAATGGAGGTCGCCTTGTGTATATGTATGAACCCCGCTCCACATTTGTAAGTAACATGTCCATGCATTGTAATACTGAAATTTTTAAAATGTTTCATTGAAAAAATAATGGCTTTCTGCAAGACAAAATTTCACTTCATAATGCTCTAGTTTTTGTTACTGTGCCAGTTTACAGAAAGTGTTTCCCAACCTTTGAAGGTAAAGTAAATTCAATGTTGGGTTCTGTTTAGTTATAGTTTCTGTAGGAGAATAGGAGTAAGAGATGCCAGATTTACTTTAAGAAAAAAAATTGGGATTAAAACAATATATTCAATACATTTGGAGTTTGAAATTTATTTCCTCATAACAATACAAAACAGAAGAAACAAACACTATACATGTATTTACTCAAGATAAAAAGCATTTAAAAAAAAAAATGAATCAAACAAAAATCTATTTTATGTACATATATAGACATTTTATGCATCCTAAACAATGATTTTTCGGGACAAAAGCCCATATTGTTGAAGCAATGCTAATGAATTTAGCTATAACGGTTATACATAGAAGCTCCTCGTGTAAATAGAATATTTTATACCAGTCACCTAGCCCAGGCCGAGAAGAGGAGGTATACTGATTCTGTTCATCTTTTTGTTCCTTTTTTTGTATCCCCATGTAGAATTACTGCAGTTCAGTTCTCTTTTGGCAATTTTACAGTTAAAATTTCTCACAGTTTGAGAGCCTTTTATTGACTTGACTGCCATCTTTTATAAAATTTTAAAAAATCATATATGCATCAAACAGTTTATTTTCTCTTTGTTGAATTAAATTTCTTTTCTTCTCATAACAAAAAGTAACATTAATACATGTATATGATCATGCATTTCAATTTCATAATGATATAACATTTTATAAGGAAATTATGAAAAAATAATATTATTATGTCTATGCAAAATTTGGTTGGTATTGGTTGCATGTTTTAAAAGTTATAAACATTGTCTACGACTTTTTGGGACAAGCCTCGTACATCAGGTATTGTTAGGATTATGATGTACTTTACTTTAAACTCAAAACAATGTTTCCTAGTTATGTCCATATCTCTGTTATCTTTCAGTTTGTGAGGTCCCGTGTTGGGGGACTTCGCTCTGGACCTCAGAAGTGCAATATTGACCTCGAATCTGAGGAGGATGAAACTCTTATTTTTGAATCTCGGTTTGAAAGTGGAAATCTTGCCAAAGCTGTTCAAGTGTAAGAATAAAACTTTTGTCAGACTTTCTTCTGAAATCTTATTTTCAAGCTATGGTAAAGAATTTACACAACATGTAAATTACAGTGAGACCTGTGTAATCTAGATGTTGTGTATTCTGAAATCTAGTCAAATGCCATGCAAACCTAAAGTTTGTTGCCTAATCAGAAAGAGAAGGAAAACGCATACAGTCAAATATTGTTATCTTGAATTTAAATCTTTAAGATATCTGAGAATATGAGACACTAAGGTTAAAAAAACATAAACTGGTTTGAACTTGCAGCTCATTTCTACATTATAATGTGCATTACATAATGTAGTTATTTTAGATATCAGTGTTCTAGACACCAAGGTTCAACTGTATATTTGTGATCATGATTGAGTTAAAGATATAATTTGGCATTGTTTTTTCAGTAATTCCACTGACTATGAGTTGTGGTTGAGATATGACCTCTACACAAACAAGCACACACAATGGTTCTACTTCAGGGTATCTAACACTAGGGCCAACAAAACATACCGCTTCACTATCGTCAACTTCATGAAGGTATGAATAGACTCAAAAGAATACTGAATAAATGGGTAATTTCTTTCAGTTGTTTAGTTTTAAGGTCATCTGATTTGCTCATACTTCTATTGTTTTTAAAAAAAATTATGGTGATATGTAGTTTTTATCTCCCCCCTTCAAAGATTTGGGGATATTGTATGGTGTTTTCCACGTCCATCTTACGTTTGTCTTGGGTTTTTTTTTTTAATATAAAATCAGTAGTTGTCTGTTTTTTTTCTAGTCTGATAGTCTGTACAATAATGGAATGAAGCCATTAATATACAGTGAGAAGAATGCTCAACAGAAGAAGATAGGCTGGGTCAGAGGTGGAAGTGACATCAAATACTATAAAAATAATCTCAGGTAAGACAGCTCAGGTCTACAGGTGTATCAGTGATTAGAGTTTGTGCATTATAGAATAAAAAAGGAATACTTTTCACCCTCCATCAAGATCAGTTAAAATATGCATTTATAATCAAATAAATGACCTCGAGTCAAGTTGAGTGATTCTTTTTTGAGATTGATCTCAATTTGTTGTTTTTTTTTTGCTGCAATTAATGAATATTTTGCAATGATCTCATTTACATTACATTGTGTTAACAAGATGTTGATATATTAAATTGTTAGTAGAAGTAGTACCGGTAGATATTTATTATGAAATTTACATGTATATACAGTTTATCTGGCACTATAAACAGGTATGTTTTGCACCTTCTCAATGTCCATATAGCTAGTCAGTCATGGGTAAATGTTGTATTCTGGAAAATAAAACAACTATAATTTTCTTTTCAATATTTTATTTTTATGTGTACTTATAAGACACATCTTCTTGCACATATATTGAATTCAAGTTTAAAGTAACAGACAATAAATCTTATAAGTTTTGTTAACAAAAATACATTGACATTAAAAACTAATAATTTCTGTTCAAATGATGTTGAACATTGATTTGAAAGGAATAGTTTATGGTGCTTATATGGAGAAGGATTAATGACAGATTGTTGGCTAGCATTATTTTATAGGCTCTTATCCAATTGCTTTGTTTGAACCAGTGCTAAGGAAAATTGTCAAAGAATTTTTTTTTATAAGTTCATAGAATTAAAAAAAGATGGTATTTTATTGTTACAGCTTTCATAGAAGGGTGTATTGTTTGCAGTGATGATATTGTGTTTATATATTTGGAAAAAAAATTCTCTGTCCTGCAGATTTCGAAAATATAAAGATATAAAAATGATGTGTCATTTTAGTTCCTTGCAGCCTTTCTAGTTTTACATGATTAATTTGCTATGTATCTGAATAATCAAGTCATTATCTTTTTTAACCTGTTTATAGGTATTCAACATCAAAATGTGACAAGTCTTTCTACTCTCTGACATGGACTGTGAAATTTGAACACAACCATGACACTGTTTACTTCGCTCACTGCTTCCCATACACCTACACAGACCTCCAGGTATGGCATAATAAAGTATACAGTAAATCTTAGTTATTAAAAAGAACTCGTTTATAAGGAAATCTTGGTTATAAGGAACTTTTTACAAATCCCAATGAGGATTTTTCAATATGTTTTTAAGAATCTTTGTTCTTGGAATCAAAATCTGGAGCACCAGTGACTTCCCTATAACTGAGTTTTACTGTATTTGAATATTTATTGCTTCAAAGACAGAAAGTATTGATTTGTCAAATGTTGATGTAACCACTGAGAAATGCCTATCGGATTATATTGCTGTTAGCTCATTTGTGTGGTTGGATGACTTCAATTTCTTCTATTACTTTTAGGACTATCTTCTTGACCTCAATAATGATCCAGTGAAGAGTAAGATCTGTAAACAGAGAGTTCTATGTAGAACCCTGGCGGGGAATCTAGTCTACCTACTCAGTATCACCTCCCCCACACAGAACCCGGAGGACATGAAGGTTAGGAAGAGTGAATTCTAAAATCAAAAACTTAGAGAAATTTAAAAATTCAAGTTGCTGAGGTTGATTTTTGAATTTAAAAAAAGTGTTAAGTGTAAAATAAATATGTAAAATAAATATGTACAGCTTACTCCACTTATATTGAACTCTCTTATTTTGAAATTCCGCTTATATTGAAATAAAAATAAATCCCCAGTTTTTGACTCTCATATTCTTTGCATTAAAATAACGGTTATATTGAAATCGGCTATATTGAAATTTCGCATATATTGAAGTCACTGATCGGTCCCCACAGGTGATAATGAGTTGTTTTCATAACGGTTATAATGAAGTACTCCCTGGCGGCTTTCATTACGGTTGTTGACAGAAATTATGCCTGATTGACCAGTTGATATACAAAGGTGTGAATAATTAAGTTTTCACCTTATGTGTTTTTATACTGCATGCTCTTACGAAATAAAATTATTCACTGCTAAATTCTTTGTTTCCATGTATATAATACGGAAGTATTTAAGCTAAAGGCAACATAGTATTTTAACCCATACAGATCTAGAAAAAACTGAACTTTCAAATAAAATACGTACTGTTAATGGCTAATGATAAACCTAATTTCGAAATAGCTAAGAGATCCACCCGAGTACACTTGCGATGAAATACATGCAGCGTTCAGCAGTACTCAACAGTTTGACATCTGTGATTTTTCTCCAAAATGTAAATAAATGCGATCGGGGAATGATAATGAAGTTGAAGATTGTCTTATCGATAAAAAAGAAAGAAACAATTTTATTTAAACTTTCAAGGACTAATATTCCATGTCATCTGTACACTGTTATAGGTAAACGATGAGACAAAATTAATTTGTTTGGGTTTGTTCTTTATTTTAAGATCGGGATTGAACTTTCAATAAAAAAAATGGCGGCTTCACGATTTCGCTTATATTGAATTACGAATATATTGAAATAATTTGCATGGTCCCCTGAATTTCAATATATCCGGAGTAGGCTGTATTAGATTCTCACTGTCTTTGCAGCACAAGAAAGCTGTTGTGATCACGTCCAGGGTACATCCAGGGGAGTGTAACTCTAGCTGGATGATGAAGGGCTTCCTTGACTACCTAACAGGAAATTCTGCTGATGCCAAGGTACGTTTGACTGCTGCTAAACTGACTTTTCCTTTGCATACAGAGCATAAACGTTGGGAACCATGTCATTGGGTCACATATTATGCCCAGAATATCAGAACTTTGTCTGATTTCAGGTCGTTGAAGCAATGCAACATTCTAAATTTATGCAATAACTTACCAAATCAATAGAGGTCTTTGCTCTTATAAAGATATATATGACTATGCTGGATTGCATGGAAACATAGCTTTTTTACAAGACTGTTTAAAACGATACAAATGATAAGAAAAAAGTCAACATTGATTTTCTTTTACTTTCAGCTTCTTCGTGATACTTTTATTTTTAAAATTGTGCCAATGTTGAACCCTGATGGAGTGATAGTGGGTAACTATAGGTGCTCCCTGGCAGGGAGGGATCTCAATAGGAACTACAAAACGGTGCTCAAAGACTCCTACCCCTCTGTGTGGCATACCAAAAACATGATCCGAAAGTAAGAACTGCTGAAATTCGGTGACAAATGATAGAAAGAAATTAAGACGAAAATTGAATTCATTTTTTTCTTTATTCAAAGATATACTTTGAAGTTGTTTACTTTTAGACTTCAATTTTATGTTAGTGCTTGAAATGAATTTATTTTACTTTTTGATTTTTTTGCAGGTTGTTGCAGGAAAGGGAGATAATTGTGTACTGTGATTTACATGGACACAGCAGAAAACAGAATGTGTTTATATATGGCTGTGAGAACAGACACAATGCAGAGAAAAGGCTGAAGGAGAGGGTGTTTCCACTCATGCTCAACAAGAATGCTCCTGACAAAGTATGTTTAGTCCGAAATAGTCAAAGTTAATTCAAAAGAAGTAGTACATTTACAGTGATGTTTTGAGACGAAATTAGTAATTTATTTTCATTTCATTTTCATATTTTGACTGTCAGCCCTTTAATAAATTTTTTAACTTGAAAAAAAAGTTTTAAATTTCTTGAAAATGTTTTCTTCCTTTTAACAGTTCAAGTTTGAATCCTGCAAGTTCAAAGTACAGAAGAGTAAGGAAGGCACAGGCAGAATTGTCATGTGGAACATGGGCATCATGAACAGTTATACAATGGAGGTCAGTACTGAATATTCTATGCAGAGTTTTGGTAGATTTTCTCTCTAATTTCAAAGGTTCTAAATTGGAATGAATAGCTATAATATACAGTAAATCATGTATATTCCAGACCTTGTGTATTACGAAATCTTGCCAATTACGTTGTTACTTCTTAAGTCCCTTTCATTAAATCTCATTGTTTGAAACGTTTGCTAATCCGGCCAAATTCTTTTGAACCAGTGCATGATGTCCCTATAAGAGAAGTTTAACTGTACATGTATTTCGTTCTTTGTTGGTGATGTGGGATATGATTTCTCTGTAGGCCACATTTTGTGGATCCACCATGGGCAAGAAGAAAGGTTACCACTTCAGCATGGCTGACTTTGAGGCATTAGGATACCACTTCTGTGATACGTTACTAGACTACTGTGATCCAGACAACACGAAAGTAAGAATCTAAATATTAATAAACACGACAAAAATGTATTATGATTTCCTACATAACATTTTGTGAGTTTTGACATCATTTATGATTTGAGGTAGTACATGTATTGTATTAAGGTTTGATATTTACTGGGTAATTATATTGGGTAATTATATATGAATATGTTGTGTACTAACTCAGATTTCACTTTGAAATGCTTGCCTACATGATGTTGGTATGAAAAATTTGAGGAAATGCATAAATAATGGTAATTATTTCAAGTGCCTTAGATTTTAGCCACCATTCAAAGAAAATGACACGATAAGCACCAGCTTTGAGAAAGAAGTCTTACGTTGTAGTTTTGTTATCCTTTCTGATTTTTTTTCCTTAATTTTTTCAAGTTTTTTTTTTCAAGAATTGATATCATGATAATGGAACTATGAAATTTGCATGTGCATGAACAATTGTCACCCACAATACAAGCAAAGGCACAAGCATGATTTTGTATGACTATGTTTGACAAGAAAAAAAATGGCTGACACATTTCAAATTGTGCTTTGATTTGGAAATACACATGCATGTGCCTGCTTATTATCAATACATTGAGCAACATGCACTATTATTTACTAAATACTGTAGAAAAACTTTACATGTGGTTTTTGGAAGAGGATGAACTATTTAGTGCTTTCTGAGGACGTCTGTTAGTTAAAGGGTTATGAATTAGCCAGTTGTACTTGTAGTAAATTTTGTGAGTGAGGTAGTTGTGTTGTTATGGTCAATTTTTTTTTAAACAAAATATTTGGCAGCCAAAATAGATGCGGATATAATATCCATGTGCTATCAATATTTTGTAGACTTGCAATATTCTTCTTGAACTTGAGGAGCGCTTGAAACGAGAGATAATGGTCAAACTCCAGAGAATCTCAACGACAACTTCGACAGACATCAATGACATCAACCTCAGTGACTACTCCTCAGATGTAGAGTCAAGGTATAGATAAGCTTGGGAAATAGAGAGATAAAGATACAAATAGGCTAGAGTCTTAGGAGTACTGTGTCAGTGCAGAAACATCAGACAACATAGAATGAGGGCACAAATAGGCTAATAAAGCTCTGATGACAACATGTATAGGCAGTGTCTACTGTACTGTAAAGGCAGTGTCTACTGTACTGTATAGACAGTGGATACTGTATTGTATAGACAGTGGATACTGTACTGTATAGGCAGTGTCTGTTGTACTATATAGGCAGTGTCTTCTGTACTGTAAAGGCAGTGTCTACTGTACTGTATAGGCAGTGTCTACTGTACTGTATAGGCAATGTCTATTGTAAAGGCAGTGTCTACTGTACTGTATAGGCAGTGTCTACTGTACTGTCTATACAGTGTCTACTGTACTGTATAGGCAGTGTCTATTGTACTGTATAGGCAGTATCTACAGTATTGTATAGGCAGTGTCTACTGTACTGTATAGGCAATGTCTATTGTAAAGGCAGTGTCTACTGTACTGTATAGGCAGTGTCTACTCTACTGTATAGGCAATGTCTATTGTAAAGGCAGTGTCTACTGTACTGTATAGGCAATGTCTACTGTACTGTTTTAACAGTATCTACTGTACTGTATAGGCAGTATCTACAGTATTGTATAGGCAGTGTCTACTGTACTGTGTAGGCAATGTCTATTGTAAAGGCAGTGTCTACTGTACTGTATAGGCAATGTCTACTGTACTGTTTTAACAGTATCTACAGTATTGTATAAGCAGTGTCTACTCTATTGTATAGGCAATGTCTATTGTATAGGCAGTGTATTCTTTACTGTATAGGCAGTGTTTACTATACTGTATAGGCAGTGTCTTCTGTACTGTATAGGCAGTGTCTACTGTACTGTATAGGCTGTGTCTACCCCATTGGCAGTGTCTACTGTACTGTATAGGCAGTGACTATTGTACTGCAAAGGCAGTGTAACAGTGCAAATTTGCAAACAGGGAGATAGGAACACAAAAGGACTGAGGTGTAAATGTTTCCCCTTCCTCTCTCAGCAGATAATATAAATTCATCTGTAATTTTCTTAGGATCTCAAATTGTTTTATCAATCTAAGAGAATAAAAAAAATGTGATGATTTCTAAAATTATCATTTTTACATTTGTAGTGATGGGGGATCTGACAGTTCAGTGTCTGATGGACCACCCGTCCACCTACAGTTCAACGCCTCCAGAGTAAGTCACTATACATTACCTCTATATTATACTATAAGGATAAAGACTTAATGATAGAATAAATGTGTTTTAAAGGATAACTCAAAGAAATAAGTTGTAATAATGAATTTTCTTGTCTTTCTTTTCACACTTCAACAGGATCAGAATGTATGTACTATGCAATGCGTTTTAGAGCAAATATTCATTCCTCTGCAACTAGCATTTTTTAACTGTCAATTTTTTTTTTATTAAGAACCCTCTTCAAGAATTTTTACTTTAATAAATTGTCTTGATACTTGTATACAGTGCATTTTTATAATTTCCTTCTTTTTTTTATTAGACCCTATAAGAGCTTATAATACAAAACTAACAGTTAAACTTTAAATATATCCCTTTAATTTAATATGTCAGAACATTTTTATCTAAGAGCATCACAAATACCATATATGTGCATATACCATTTATGTTGTAACCCTATAATATTTAAGCAAAAATGATGAGATTATTTAACTTGTGCATATATAATATTATCCTTTTTACTGCATGAACCTTTATATTTTGAATTGCATGACAATACAGTTTACTTTTTTGATTTTTTCCCCATATTAATATGAAACTGTTCAAGAAAAAAATTTGCATGAATTAAATTTTGGATTGAAAATATTTCTCTGTCTGACATAAATCTTTCAAAATCATTTCATTTCAATCAATCACCTGTGGACTATTTAAATTGGTGAGTGCTCATTTTTATCAGACAAATTATTTTTAGTATTCTTTTTATTTTTTTAAGAAAAAAAAACTTTTTAATTTTCTTTTTTTATTTGTATTTTTTACTAATGTTTTTCACTTCCTATCGTCTTCCAGACATATTACTGATCAGTTTTATAGCCAGTCTGTAGCATTGGACATGAAATATTACCTTGCATACTGAATGAAAATTGCTAGTTTCGACCTTAAGATATAGTGATAGGGTTTACTGAATACTTTGTTGATCAATACTCTAAAAACATTCCTTTTCAGGCATAAATTTAACAATGGAAAATAAAATCTACTTAGTACAATAAAAATTCAAGATGTTTCCAAATCTGGGCATCTGCATTTTCATCCTGAAGACTGTTACATGCATATTATTTTTCTTCAAGCTTATTTAATCTCACTTGAGCAGCAACTTTTTATTACTTTTTACACAGCCAACTCGACCTCATTCACGACCCTGTATTCGGGTCATGCCATTTGATTGGCAGGTAGGAAGTCACATGACAAAAGTGTGGCCAATCAGAATTTTGAGACTCTTAACCACTGACAACTGAGACATGTTGCTTACCTTGGATAATAATACTGAAGAATTGAAATTAACCAGTAATAATTTACTTACCATATCCCTTCACATGGTTTTGTCATTTTTCATCATTATTTTATTTTATTTTATTATTTTTTTATATATACTTAAACTATAGAAGAGGAAAGTGGCTTTGGTTTGAAGTTTTGAATAATTTTTTTCTTGTCAGTTATAATTGTGTGTGTTGCAAAAAAAAAAAGAATGTTTATGTTTAGGCTTGATACTGTGTTTCATTGACTGTTTGTGACCTAATCCTGAGATTTAAAAAGAAGTTCATGTACAATTGTATTAATTATGCTATAAGGATTTTAATATATCCATATACAATCAATCTTTTTTAAACTTAAATTTAGTGTTTGTTATAAGTGGACATGTGTTTTATTATTTCAATATTTGTTCAAAGCCTTCCAAAAAGAAGAAAAAGTTAAAGACAAAGAAGGAGAGGGACCGTGTCAGAAGTCTAAAACAGGAGGAACCGCCAAAAAAGCCAGCTCAAGATAGGCCTGCATCTGTAAGTCTGGGAATCTGTCTTTGTAATGGTATGATGTTAGAAATGAGATGCATGCTACTTCATAAAAAATAAATGTGAATAGTTATAAATGTTTGACATGACCTTAAAAAATAAAAAGTGGATCAAAATATATCAAGATTTATTTTAAGAATAAAATTATAATGTATTTGACATGTGCTTAAAAAAATCAAAGTGGCCAGATCAGAATACATTGATATATTATAATGTAATTTTTTTTAGTGTGATATTTGGTTATAAAGTTTCTTAAAATATTTTTAGGATCCACATGCTTGTGAGAAGAAACCACCAATGTTGACGGGTCATCAGCAAGCACATGCAAAGCAGGAAAAGGTATATATTTTTTTATAATAGACATTAAAATTTAATAAATAACTTCTTTTAATATTTCATGTTATTTCATAAAGGTGTAAACCTTTGCTGATCAGGGTTTTTTTCTCCTTAAAATTATTTAAATCTGAGAGGGCCTTAATTTTTTCTGAATTAAGACAAATTTTCCTATGAAACCATACAGTATGATTTTATCCGAAGTTTTACACCAAATTTTTTTGTTTCTAGTGGATTTGATAGCTGAGTTTGTTTATACATTGTACTTTGTTCAAGTCTATTTTAAGTAAAGATAAATGATTGAAAAATGAAATTGCAGTATTCGTTAAAATTTGTACAGGTAAGAAATAAGGTGAAGGAATTTTTAAGGAAGGTTGTGCAGTTTTCAGCACCTTTACATCCTTGTATGAAATTTTGTAGCTATTCCCTAGTTATGTCCCTTTAAATATTTTCCAAAAAAAAAAATTAGTGACTTTTTATAAACAAACCATACTATTCTGCATGCCAGGCGTTAGTTCTGAATGTTTTCTTTTTGTCATGTTTTTAGTAGAATTTTTTAAAATAATGACAATTATATCGGCACTTTTTATGGGTGGTAGAAGTGTGATTAAAAGCAGGTGAAGGGTATGAGTTCTTTATAAACAACCCAGTATTTTGTTAATTAGAACAGTTGATTAGTTTCCCACTTTGGTGAAGAGGCTGCTGTAATATATGAAAAAAGATGGGTACCCCAAAGCGTAACAGACGGACGGAGGGACAGACGTACAGACGGACGGAATTAACGATTACTATATACCCTCCCGCTTTTCAAGAGGGGGGTATAATAAAAAATAAAAATCAATTGATGGCAAGAAACACTTCCTGAAAATTCTTCTCTTACAGAATTCTACAGATAATGTAAGATAGTTCAATGTGGCATCATCTTCTCATAGCTCTATGTATTTAGAGCCAGGACCCAAGCTGTTGAGCTAGTGTCTTTGTATTTGGAGTCCATCTTAAAATTTATTTGCATTGGAGGAAAAAAAATGCATTTTTTCACAAGTAGAAGCTTATATTTTTTCAGCCATATTACGGAGTTGTTCCCCTTGAACTGCCACGGATTGGTCCTCCGTGGAAGTAATCTAGGTAACCAATGTCAACAGTCAGAGCTTGAACTAGACTTTGTACCTAGCTGGCTAAAGAAATTAAGCTATTATGTTGTTCATAGACAGTGCTCCTTCATATTTATATGAACTTAACCAATGTTGCTTCATTCAAAATTTTTAGTATGCAAAACAAGACTGAATTATTTAATTGAATTTTTTTAGCTTATTTAATTCAAAAAATATTTCAAATAATTTTTAAATTTGAAGCAGCATATTTTTTGCCATTTTTTGCATATTGTAACTTTTTTATATCCTGATATGTTCCTTTTTTCTCAATTTTTGCACCTTATGAACTAGCTGTAATGAACCAGTGTCTTGATAGGCACCGTATAAAAAGGCCACTTTACAAATAAAGCTTAAATTGACAATTCCAGCCATTGAAGAAAAAATCAAGTAAAAGAAAACAAGATTTTGAGGTAGAGAGGTACACCCTAATTTTAACACTGAAAAAAAAAATAACTTGCTTCCAAAACCCATTAAGGGATAATAAAGAATAAATTATCAGTATCTATTGCATGTGCCATGTAATCATATATATTCGTGCTATATTTGATAAATAACCAGTCTTATTTCAGGGGTCGGGAAATTATGATTGTCAAAAACACTAGGTTATATGGTCATACTTCTACCCAACCATGACTATCTGACCTGGCCCCATAATATACTTTCTATTTTTCTCAAAGAAACCTTATAGGGCACTAACAGATTTTCAGATCAGCAAAGCTACCCCAAGCCTTTTAAAAGGAATTCAATGCAATACTTAATAAAAACGTAAACCATTAAATGACACGTTATGATATTAACAGCTGTCTACACCCCCCACTGGTATGAAGTATACATTAGCTGTAAAGCGGCCTAAATCTAGTGAGGAACAATCAACTCAGCCAATAATAAACGATGAGAAATCGGAACAACGGGCTCGAAGGGTAATGTAGACACACCTCCTCGTGAATTTCATGTTCGGCCTCTGTTCTATAATTTCTTCCATTTTTCAATCTCTTGCAATATAACCAGCACAATTCAAATTTTAGTTTCATTCACATTTTGACCCAAAAGCAGCTCTGCTATATCATGTTAAATTATAGGAGAGAAAGTTACTAGAATAATTTTGCACTTTTTTTCATTAATTGTATCCTGTCTAACAATCATTTTTGACTTCTTTAATTTTATATTAGGCCTACACAACACTTTTTGATCCTCGAGACCACGTAAATATGATAATAAACAACCACCATAATTAAGACCGCTTACTAAATGAATGTTGATCACTATTCATATTTACTTCTTTCAGTTTTGTATTTTTGTAAATTTTATTTTATAAAATTTATAATTGTATGATTTATATTTAAAAGATAAAGTGATCAACATTTGTTTATAAGCTGGATACCACTTTATTAATTTCCTTACAGCAGCCTATGGTTTATAAATAGCGTGTGAATTCTTAACAAAAATGCATGAATTTTATAAATGATATAAACGTTGTCAGGTGATTTTCATTACATTATCAATTTACATTGAAAAATTAATTATTTATAAAGCAAAATCAAAAAGCTTTAATTAAAAGATGGTGATGGGATGAAAATAAAATTATTAATTTTGGTTATGGAAAAAAGATTGCAGATTTAATTGTAACTTATATGCATCTCGAAGACATAACAGCTACGACTAAAGCATCCAAGAGATTTTGTTGCAGGATTACACTTTGAATCTGAATTTCTGCATTAATTTTTCACTTTAAAAAATTCATTAAAAAGTAAAAAGTTTCATTAAAGGGATATATTAAATACTTAAGTTTTGTATGAGTGAAGTTTTTTAGCATGTTTTACTCATTTCAAAATTCTAATTTTTTTACAGAGTGACTATCTTGAAGCCTTGACAAACGCGTATCTCAGAAATGGACTACTGGTTCAGGATCAAGGTAAGCACACAATTAATTCAAAGATTGACCAATGCTTCTCTCGGCAGAATGATGGTGATCTTGCTATATTGCTTTGTAAGCATGATCTGAACGGAAACACAAGAGAGATAGATTTAGCCAAAATAGAGAATTCTGCATGTGAATCGAGAATTAGAGGCATGCATATGATAAGGCTATTGGAAAAAAAGATGTAGAATTCAATGTATATATTATACTGTTATAGTCTCCTGCACTAAAATTCTTGCTGAAATTTTCCTTCTAGGAACTGAGGTTAAATCAAACAAACCTTATCCAAAGAAAGGTACTGATAGATGAAAGGGAACCTAGTTTGAATTGTTTGAAAAATATATCTCTATATATTGGGGTTGGAGGTGAAGTCTTTTTCTGTAAAATTTACCCTGTACAATTTGGTTAAGGATGTTTCAGTATAGGAATGGAAAAATGTTACATATCAAGATAAAAAAAATAAATTTATTTAAGAAGCATAAATCATTTTACATGTACAGCATACAACATATTTGTTTGTAACAAAATATTTGAGTAATCATTGTTTTGGTTCAAAGAAAGTAATGAAGAAGAAAAAAAAAGAAAAGCTTTAAAAAAACTGTTCCATTCCTAAATACTTTGTATTTTTTCAACAAAAAAATTCATAACACATAGAAATTAGAGATGATAGTTTACATCAACCAAGACATGATAAACAATCTTTGACACAGTCATAAAGTTTCAATATAGTACAGATATATTTATAATTAAGCCATTGCAATGAAGATGCAAATATTTTTATGACTGTGTCCTAATTATTCCAATACGGTCTTTGTAGAATCAGTGATGGTAGTGTTTCCAGAATATAGTACAATGCATATATCTTTAAAAAGATTCTTTTTTCACTTAATTTTCTTTTGCACACTTACTCTGCTGCATGAAGTTTGATTTTCAAGTTAATACATATCGATTGTTTTATTAAAAAAATAATAATATATAAGATTGTAAATTTTCCAATGAACAGTGCAATTCTGGTCACACAACCATAACAGAACAAATGTATATAGCCATCTCCTTTGGTGACTTAGATGACTCTATGGGGAGGTGGAAGAGTGCCACACTATGGCCGCTTTCTTGTTTTGTGTAATCACGCAGCATGATATTGTCTTTTTCTGCCTTTTTTCTCCTTCAGCAGCTCCACATTTCCGTTACTCGGGCAACAAGGTATCTCCAACAATTCCTTTTAATCTGGATGGATTGTGCCCTCACCACGAGCAGACATTCGCTGCTCAGTATATGGCACAGCAAATACAAAACATAAACAGTGGAGGTAATCAGGAACAGAGTTATCCCCCTTTTTAACCTAACTCTTTTGTGTCTTACCTGTGTGAGTTATTACCCCCTTTCTGCTTTTCTTTCACTGTCTCATTGTCATTTTGCACTTTGTATTTAGTAGTGCATTGCAGCTTTTGAGATTTTGCTTTTATGTGTTTTAATAACATGATTATATACAGAATATATTTATTGAAATGTTGTTTTATTTCTTTGTTTCAGTTGTAATAAATAAAATTTTAAAACAATTAAGAACTATTAAAACTAAGCTGAATTATTTCAGTATTAAATTATGATGAATAATTTCAAAATTTATGAAAAAGATGACATTTGGTTATATCTTTTATTATAATAGCAATATTTGAACAAGGCCCGGTAAAAACTGATAGAAAGTGTAAGTTCTGGTATAGCAGGGCTTAGCAGTATACATAGAATAGCTGTAGATATTTATTTAAATACTGATTTTATTAAAATTCAACTTTTATACAATTATATATTTACCTTAAATTTACCTTACTTTGTATGATTAACATTATATATAAATTGTTAATTTTTTAATTAAATACCCTGATTTATCAGTGTTCCAATTTAATTAACACACTCTTCATTTTGCAGCCTATATTTTTATCTTTCCTTTAGTACTAATATGCTGTACATGCTGCTCATAATCAAATCTTGTTAAGCTCCTAATTTCCAAGTTTCTTTTCACATTACTGAATTTGAAACTTACTTTTTGCTACAACCGCAAAGTATTGAAATATTTAACCATGCTCTGGTGAATGCCAGATCCAAAATTTTAGAACATGTAATGATCATGAAGAAGCTTATGAGCAGCAGCTTGGCTTTATGAATATTGAATTCATTGCTATGTTTGGAAACCAAGTGTTGATGTTGTTTTTGTCAATTGTTAATAATAGATCCAGATTGGTTGCTACATGGGATAAGAGGACGACCCAAAATTCTCAAACCATTCCGTCAAAAAAATCAGGATGAGATAATTGCAAAACTTTTAGGGATGCCTGCAGGTAGCTTACTCCCATTCTTCTCACAGGTGGCAGAGAAGGAATATTCTTGGTATCAATTCTCTCTCATGGAAATTTATTTTTGTAAACATAGCAACAAATTTTGGATAAAACATCTACCAGAATTCTGAGACACATTTCAAAAAAATTGTTTGGGCAACACTTTAAAGGAAGTTGATGGCAGTGCCAAATTTCATATGAGAGGGACATTGATTTGCACTTGTGAGGGATGTAGGAAACGCATGGGCTTAAGTTTTAGTCATAACGAGACCGTAATCATATCAAACAGCTTATCAATCATCCATATCCGACCCACCCACCTATTTTCACCACAAGCTTTTGTTTGTCGTTTTGCACTTTTTGTGTTATGTGTTTTAGTGGAATGCTGTTTTTTGTATATAAAAAAAATTATATTAAGCTTAGATTTGGGGTAAAATTAGGAGATTCACAGTGGTTTATGTAGTATATCAACAACTGACAAATCCTGTACACAAATGAATGGGGAGAGTGCTACAGCATGTGATTGTGCAATCTTTTAGTTGCTGTGCCAGAGGTGTGCCTTGCACATGCTCCACAGCTGGGAACCACTGACAGCGTAGTGAACACCATGGCCTATACGGGGCCTTTTGAGGCCCTGGTGACCCCTCAGACCCTCGTCAAGGGGGGTCAGCAAGCTGGAGGTAGTATCACTGGGAGTGGTGGAAGAAACTAGCATCACCTGCAACAGGCACACTAATGTTTTCAGGTCTCAAATTGGAAAGTAATGCTAAACAGTTGTCATTTTCACTGTTTGATTTTAAAGTGATGTGCATTTTATGGTACCCCAATGGTAAAAAAATGTGCACCTTTTTTTACTTGAAATTGTAAAAATGAATCTAAAAACAGTGAAACAGTAAATAATTACTGGAAATAACTTTCAGGATTTTGAAATGATCATAATACATTAATAATATTCACCAATTTGAGACTTGAGATTGGAATCATTTTGAAAGAGCAAATTCAAAGATGTTAGATTGCAGCAACCATTTGTGCCATTTTTGCAGTAGTTTTATAATATTGTGTCTGTTGCCAGAATTAGTTTTGCACAATTTTAGTAAAGAAAATGGCATTTGTAATACTTAGAATATTTATGTAATGATGCAAGGATTGACTAATGTAATGAATATGGCACTAGGATTGCACTTCATTGTGTTGAGTAAATTAGAAAATGATTTTTATTTTCATGTTTTAAGACATTTGGTTAACAAGTTCATATTCAATGTTTATGTACATTTTATGCATTTATGGTCATTTTTTAAAAACAATTTTCAAAACTTTTTTAAAAAAAAAAAAGTCCAGTTATTGTGCAGCTAGATATGTGGTTAATCCATTATGTCCTCATAACATCATTGTTACATGATTATCTATCTCACATCATTTGTATTGTAAATGTTAGCAGTGTGCCCACCTATGAGACCATTGCCCATCCCAGGTGAGAGAAGGGTGTGGGGTCAGGTAGGATAGTCTTAGGTCTGTGGTACATTATGAGAGGGGGCATAGTTAAAAAGGACCTTTTTGGTGGTTGGTTGTCTCTAAGGTTTCACATCACTTAATCGATTCCCAATTTGTGGAGTTAGAATTCCTGTAGCCATAGTCAGTTTTGAGTTTTCCCTTGAGAGTGTTTTGATTTCCTCTATGTAACTAAGAACAAGGCTTGAATTTTTTAATATTTCGTATTTATTGTACAATATTCTATTCTCCAAAAAGAACTTGATGAATTTTTATAATGATACTTAAAAATTTTTCCAATGCAATCTAATGAAACCCTACATACTCCTTCCGATCTCTCTTTCACTTTTAATTGCTTTGAACACAAACCCAAACTCCTCTTTCCTGGTGAATGGTTTGGTCTAAAATTTGTCCTCAACTCTGCATGGACTCAACAATTTTTTTCAGCTTTTATTTATTTTATTTTATTTTTTTCAAAAGTGTTCCTTTGCTCAATTATTGTTTTCAAGCTTTTATTCTTTGGTAAGGCAAAGTTGTTCATGTATATTTATATAGTGTTTTTTGCTTAAATGAGTGTAATAAGGAAGAGACTTGCTTGTTTAGTTGTAGGAAATACCTTTGTAAAAGTTTGGAAAGACAGGATACATAAATCTAGGAGAAGCAATTTCCGTAAGACCCTATGTACATGTAGTTTTATTTAGAGTAGATTCTTTCATATGTTGCTTACCTCTTTCACTTTTAGTTATATAGCTAACCTGAGCCAAAGGCTTATGTGAGCTTTGATGATCAAATGGTGTCTGGCGTCCATCGCCTGTCTGTAAACATATTTTTTTTGTCGTGGTAAGAAACACAAGCCAATTTCAACCAAATTTACCAAAAAGCATCCTTGGATAAAGGGGATTCAAATTTATTCAATTAAGGGACCATATCACCCATTCAATAGGAGAAAGATCAGGAATAGATTGAAAATAGGTTGAGCCTCTAACATGGGATCATAGCTTAACAAGGGCTTGATAACATGAATAAATAGGACAAAATTTGTTTTTAGCCCACCTGAGCTGAAAGCTCAAGTGAGCTTTTCTGATCACCCATTGTCCGTCGTCCGTCCGTCTGTTAACTTTTCACATTTTCAACTTCTCAAGAACCACTGGGCCAAATTTAACCAAACTTGGTACAAAGCATTCTTGGGGGATGGAGAATTTAAATTGTTAAAATAAAGGGCCAGGTCCCCTTTCAAGGTGAGATACTCAAGAAAATACAAAAATAGGGTGGGGTTATTAAAAAATCTTTTTCTCAAGAACCACTGTTCCAGAAAACCTGAAACTTATGTTGAATCATCCTGAGGTAGTGTAGATTCTAAATTGTAGAACTCATGACTCCTTGGGGTAGGGCGGGGCCACAATAGGGAATCCAAGTTTTAAATATAAATATATAGGAAAAATCTTCAAAAATCTTCTTCTGAAGAACCACTGGGCCAGGAAAGCTGAAATTTATGTGGAAGCATCCTATGGTAGTGTAGATTCTAAATTGTAAAAATCATGACCCCTGGGGGTAGGGCGGGGCCACAATAGGGAATCCAAGTTTTACATAGAAATATATAGGAAAAATCTTTAAAAATCTTCTTCTCAAGAACTTTTGTTAAAGAAGACAAATTACGTATATTGCATTTTTCTTTCTCTGTAATGGATTGATTTTTATATGTAAAAGAGTTTCTTTTTTGGGGTGGGTTATTTTCAAGTTTTCAAAGTACATGTACTATCCATAAAAGAATATTCAAATTGTTTCTAAATCTACAGGTAGCTAGGATAAGAATACATGTACCTTTTGTAAACATGCTCTTCATACTTTTTTAAATATTAAAATACATACATGTACATACAGTGTACTGTGAAATTACTAATTCTTGTTGGGATGAAAAAATTGACCATTTAAAAATACCTGATTTTAAGTAAGCATTAGAATTTTCACTGGAGGCATTTTTGTAACCATTTTCATCCATTTATCAAGCTTCTTGCATTATATGTAAATCTGAAATTTCAATTTGGACCATTGGGCCAATTCTTAATAACATTCTACTAGTTCCATTTCTGTTGCTAATAGTTTTCTGACTGTTTCCTTTTTACATGTATTGATATTCTCTGTACCAAAAAGCAATTCAAGTTCTGTTGTATGATGATGACTCTTTTTTAATTGATGTTCAAAAGCTTCTTTGTTGATAGGGCTGTTAACAATGCCTTTCACTTCATTAGTTTCATTGGTAATTTGTTGTTGAGGACATATATTCCCTTACCAAAGTAAAATTATTGCAGCAATATTGCTGCTATATTGCGGCAACATTGCGGCAACACATTTTTGTCACCAGAAACAAGCTTTTTGGGTTAGTGAAATATCACCGCTAGCGGCAACAACTTCTGGTGACATTCTGGCAATACTGCCAGAAAAAATGAAATATCACCGCTAGCTGCAACAACTTCCGGTGACATTCTGGCAATACTGCCAGAAAAAAACTTTCTGGCAACATCTAGGATTACCCATGAGCCATTTGTTGAGCATGCTCAGTCATTTACTTCCTCTTTTTAAATAAAGTGGAGGGAATTCAAAGGCAAGCATGTTTTGCTTCATTACTGACTTGTATCAAGTTAATTAGAGTTGTTAATTGTGTACAGTGGGATTAGTCAAGATGAGTAGTAAGACTGCATAGTGTGGAATGACTAGAAAAAAGAATTTAAGCAGAATTATAGGAATGTGTACTCTGTTTCCATATCATCAGACTTGGTGAGTCAAAACCAATATTCTTTTTGAGATGAATGATTCAATGGAGATAAAATTGGAAAAATTATATGTGTTTCAATTAGTGCTTGTGATGCATGCATACTAGACTTGTATGTCTATATATCCTAGAGTAGCAGGAAAAGATGAATTAAAGCATGTTATTTGAAAATTAATGCAGAGTTGCTGGACATTTTCACAGTGGCATATTAATATTGTTTCTATAAACATTTTTTATGCGCCCGTCTCGATAGATCGGGGGTACATATTGTTTTTGTCCTGTCTGTTTGTTTGTAAACTTTAACCTTCACCATTACTTTTGAACCAATGAGAGATCAAGATTTTATATTTGGTATGTCTACTCCACTAATTAAGTTCTTTCAAATGACATCAAGGTCAATGACCTTGTGACCTTGACTGTGACCTATATGCTAAAAATAGCTTTTTCGAATATTCATTATAACTTAAAATTAATGAAAGATAGAGACTTTATATTTAGTATGCATAATTCACTAATTAAGCTTTTTCAAAAGACACCTGAAGGTCAATGACCTTGAGACCTTGGCTGTGACCCATATCCTTAAAATAGATTTTTTGAATCTTGGACATAAATCTTGAGCCATAAAAGATAGAGAACTTGTATTACGTATGCACCCTTCATTAATTAAGCTCTTTCAAATAACACCAAGGTCAATGACCTTGGGACCTTGACTGTGACCATATACTTAAAATAGATTTATTGAAACTTCGACATAACTTTTGAGTCATAAAAGATGGAGAATTCATACTTGGTATGCATCCTTCACTAATTAAACTCTTTCAAGTAACACCAAGGTCAATGACAATTTGACCTTTACTGTGACCCATCTGCTAAAAATAGCCATTTTGTTCCTCTGCCATAAATTTTGAACTATAAGAGATATAGAGACTTCATATTTTTTATGCATACTCCACTAATTAAATTCTTTCAAATGACACCAAGATCATCATCAATGACCTTGTGACCTTGACTGTGACCCATATGCTATAAATACCTTTTTCAAACTTTATTGCCACCAGGCGCACAGTGTTTCACAAACATTTTGATTTTCATTATGATGATCAACATAATTTTCTATCTGTTCAAAGAATAGCAGAAGTAGCTATTTCTTATTGACCCTGTGGCTTGCTATTGTTTGTTATATTCCTCAGCACAGTTTGTTAATTGTTAGATTGATAGATCATTATTTCTATTAAATACCAATTTATAGAGATCTAACTTACATAGGAAAAATGATATTGCCGCAATATTGCAGCAATAATGCCGGAAGATGTTGCCGGAAGATGTTGCCAGAAGATCAATATTTTGGTCATGATTTGCAGCAATATTGCCGCAACCCCTTTCTGGCAATATTGCCGCAAAACTAATTAACATACGAAAAACGATATAGCCGCAATATTGCGGCAATAATGCCGGAAGATGTTGCCAGAAGATCAATATTTTGGTCATGATTTGCAGCAATATTGCCGCAACCCCTTTCTGGCAATATTGCCGCAAAACTAATTTACATACGAAAAACGATATAGCCGCAATATTGCGGCAATGTATTGCCAGAATGTTGCTGCAATATTGCGGCAATAAAGCCAGAAGATGTTGCCAGAAGGTCAATATTTTGGTAAGGGTTTCTTCTATCAGTTGCATGCAGTTATTGGATTTTAAGATTTTTTTGTTATTTAAATGAAATACATGTATAATAGATTTACTTCTAAGCAATCTTAAATGAATGAAATAACAAATATATGTACCACTGGTATAAGTAATTTTGTACATTGTTGTTTGGCAGGCAAACATGATTTCCAGACTTTTCACTTACAATCACTGCTGCATGAGATTTTTACTGATAATTACACTTTTATTTATCAAAGATTTTCCATTGTTCTGTTCAATACATATAGGAATATTGAAATTAATTGATTATCAAAGATAAAAATTTTACTTTTATTGATAAATTGCCATTTTTGATATTTCTCCTGAATAAAAATGATCTCTTTTTCCTTTTGACAGCGGATGCCACGATAGACGAGATTGTACGATCTCAGATCACCCATCAAGCCAGTATCCCCCTAGCCAGACAACCAACTCAGAGACACATCTTGGAAGTGTCTGCAGCACAGCAAAGGCAGCAGGATGTGCTACTTCAGGCACGTAAACATGTAAGAGCACTGTGCACAGCACGTTTTTGTTCACTTTTGATAGAATTCTAAAGTAAAAAATCAATGTTTAGAAAGATACATCTATTTTCATTTTTTAAAGTGATTTCAATTTCATTTTTGTTTAAAATTGTTGTTATAGGTAATTCAGTTTATAATACATTTAATTACAACAAAACATAAAGTAAAGTAATCCGATGTTATTGAATTCAATAGTTTGTTTTCAAATATTGCTAAGTGTTACGTTTTTAAATCTGGAAATTATGATAATTAAGACAATACTTTTGATCTATTAAAAAAAAAACTTTGAAAGATAAGCTCTAAAAATTGTCATCCATTCCTATTCTGAAGCTCAATTTGTTGAAGAGAAATCTTTTTCATCTGAATGTGTTCACAGTTTGTTTCACTGTTTGTGCATTAGTTTATTTGTGAAAGAGTGTGACATATTTATCAGTATTCGTGTTGAAGCTATTTGTACATATATATAATCAAAGAGGTGGAGGGTGTTTGTCATTCAAAGAATATACTTACATTTTATGTATACTCCAATACTCAAACAAGACAGACATTTATACAAAAGCCAGAACATTGCGTCATTGCTCGGCGTTGATTTATGTATGGTGTCTGATGTTGACGGTTCCTTGTTGTAGCCCGACTACCCGGTAGTGGGCCGGTTGTGCTACCGACACAAACTGGCCATCAGCCGAGACCAGATCATTCCCAATCTGGTTCTCCTACAGGACTCCCTTGCCCAATCCTTTGTCCTGCAGGTATAGGAGGCATGCCCAAGATCCTAACTCTGTGTGTTGTATTACAGGCTAAAATGGGCTTTTCATTTAGATTTAGACTACAGACCATAAATAAATCAGTGCTAATGATAGTTGCTTAATTTTGATTACTTTTGATAACCACACTGACTCGATCTTTAATATGCCTAAAATAGAATATCAAAAACTGCCAAGGAATCTCTTAGACTAGACTGACCAACACCAATGCAAATTATAGCTGCTTATGATAACCTTTGATAACCACACTGACTTATAACAGAACGTTATTCAGGTAACTGTATTTAACTATCTAGCTAAAATTCAACATCTCAACTTTTAAAAATGCTAGCTACTGAAAATATGCAAGTCATGTTAAGTGAAATTAGAAGAAAAAAGTGCACTAGCTGCCAGTGACATACTTTAGGTTTTGAATTTATAGAACACCTTTCTAGCTGCTTTACAAGATTGTCCTAAACAAGATTTATTAAGTCCCCTCCCCCTCCATCCCTTATAA
This sequence comes from Saccostrea glomerata, assembly GCA_003671525.1. Lineage (NCBI taxonomy): Eukaryota > Metazoa > Mollusca > Bivalvia > Ostreida > Ostreidae > Saccostrea > Saccostrea glomerata. The sequence continues at coordinate 127,741 of PRKT01000122.1, forward strand.
TCAGTGATAAATTCACAGAAGTCACAGCACTGAACTCAAAATCTATAGTTCATCTTACAGAATGTCATTTTCAGTAACATTTTAACCTTTCCACATGACACATTAAAATTTAATATTTGAATAATGATGAAACTAAAGATTTTGCAAGTGCATGCTACTACAACCTCACACCATTTGCACATATTTTATAAAGGTTTGAATGTTTAAACGGGAGGTCTTTTTTGTTTTTTTTTTTATATCATATTTTACATTAATTTAGTATGTTTGTTTTTAATGATGATATTAATGATGTTCTTGTTCTTGCAGGGAGACAAATCAGGTAATGCCATTCGTCAACACCCTAACCCTTTTGATGAACAATATAGTCATGGTAAGCTCCCTTACTAACCCCCTCCCTCCTGTAACCATGGTAATGACCTCCCACAAAACCAACCAATGAGAGCCCTTTGAGATAAGGTCACATTTGCATGTTGATTGAATGTTGTACATGTATATCTGTATATGTATTTCACACTGTAACTCTTTACAAGGGAAGCATGGGTACTAAGGATATTCAAATTCAAGGTTTAGTAATATTAAGCATATATCCATATACATCTGTGTTGTATTTCTTAACTGTATAGGGAAAAATTTTAGGGAATTCTAAATTTTGGAAATGGGTGATTTGCATGATCTCTCATTTTGATATTGTTCTAATCATGTCTATGCATGTTTGTTGTAACTCATGGCCAAAGGAATTATAAGGTATTTGTATCGTAAAAAAAATTCCTTTAAGGAAAATTGGATTTTCCTTTTAGAGTCAGAGTAGTCTCCCTTGGGTTTCCTGTAGTTATTCCTCTTTCCAAAATCCTGCAGAAATTTTCTTTCAGCTGCTTCCATTTTTTTCTAAGTTGAAAATGTAGATCTTATATTGTAGAATATGATAAATAGAAAATGGTTTAATGAAGTGGTAGACATTCTGTAGAAAATAGCATTTGAATTACTAATTTTTACTTCAGGAAATACATTTTATATGATTTTTCACAATCGTTGCATGATCTGCAATAATACATGTATTTTGCTTGAAATCTTAATTCAGAAAGGCTTGATAAATTGAAGAAGTGCATGCATAAGGTCTTGTCATTTGAGAAATGCATATGATATGACAATTATAACATTGCACAAAAGCTTACAAAAATATATCTGCACATCATAACAATTATTGTTAATAATTCATTTAAATAAATAAAATAAAATTGTTTGGCTGGATGTTTTAGTAACAACTGGTATACATTTTCACAGTCAAATTGTTGAAAAAAAATTCATTGAAAAAAAAACATTTTTAAAAGACATTTGATTTATAAGCAAGCATTTGAAAACTTTATTTGTATGGTAGATCAGTCTAAAGATGAAAAAATGAAATTACCTGGTACTAGGATTCAAAAACTAAGTCAATAATATTGCTTAAAACTTTGAAATTGCATTTGACTATCTGCAGAGATTTACAGTGAGGCTGAAAACAATGTACTCACTTTGGGCTGTCCTGTTTCAGCTAAGAACAACAGACCCCGAGCACATGTGCCTGAAACCTCTTTCAACCATTATGAACTCCAAGATGATTCCAAAACTCGTCCTCCACCTGAAGAACCTATACCACCACCAACAGACATGGACACCACCTCAGAAATCACTGCCAGGGAGGAACCAGAGGAGGAAGAGGGTGAGTTGTTCTTAAACTCAGAACTTTCTGGAAACATCTAAAATCATCTAAAATCTACTTGTTGTCCATTCAGTACTTTTTCATTTTGCCTTTATTTGAAATTCTGTGGTACATTGTACTGCATTTCAACTTTTAACTGAACCAATTTCAAAATAATGATATATCTTGACACACTTTTTCTTCTGCAAAACCATTTCTTATCTTTAAATCTTGGATATCTGGGGTATTGTAATTGACATCTTTTAACTGAACCAATTTAAATAAGTTAACTTGACACCCTTTTCTTCTTTGTAAAGCCACTTCCTACTTCCTGTTGTTAACATTGTCAAACTCCAGTCTCCCCTAACATACAGAATCTCTTTCTCCTCTGTCTAGAACACAGAAAACATGGTCACAAAGGGAAACATAAGGAAAAAGGAGGAAGGAAGAGCAGAATGGGTAAACATTGCCTTCAGTTTATCTTTATATGCATAAAAGTACTAGCATTATTGATGTTTTTTTGCATGTTTAAACTTTTACTAAAATAGAAGTGGGCAAGGGGGTATTTTAATCATAAATTTTATTGGGAAAAAAATTGCACAATTTGATGAAATTTAGCATAAGAAATGTTAATGAAATATTTTCATGGAGATAGCCAAAAACTGATCCTTAAAAATATTATTCATACAATATCTATAAAGTACATGTATTTCTTATTCTGTGGCCATGTGCATTTTAAATTCTGTGTAGATAAAATTATTGTCTCTTGGTGATGGTACATTAAAAAACTACATTTACTTATAAATAAATGAATTTGGTGGTGGAATATAATTTTCATGTGTGTGTTGCTTGTAACTATTGGTATCATCATTTTCTCTTGCATGTGTAATGTGGTAGGCAGTTTTTTTTAGCTGTTCGGATTGTCTGATTTTTCATTGAACAGTTGAGGAAACCAATATTTTGTACCAGTTTTCACAAGACAAGAAGGCTCCAACTTATGTAGCAACTTGCATGCAAGATTCCATTAATCCCATAGAATTAGCCCTGGAAAGAAAATTCTCCGTTGTGATACCACACGAAAATCAAGTTCCATTTCTTACGACGAGGGAATTAAAAAATCCAGGCAGGGAAATTAAAAATCTCGGCAGGCTCATTTTGCGTAGAGGCTCAATACAAGATCGCAGTACTTTCCAGCGTAATTGTTTTCCTCAGTTTAGAACTGAGTTGCGGAAATCTTTTCAAGACTACTCCTCGTATACTGGTATTGATGCCTTCATGAATTGGGTCCCTGCATTTCCGGCTGAAGTTTCACTTTCACTTTTTAACTGTTTTAGCTTTCTAACTTACTGTTTTGTTTTTATTTCAGTTAACTTTCACAGAGTTTTTTTTTATTTCACATATTCTGTTTCAGGTTATATATTGCTTTTTCGAAGTACGATGTTGAAAGTACCTTATTTATGTTAATTACATATTAATTCTGAGTGAAAATAATTGCAGATTCTGGGACCAATTATTTTTTTCAAGTTTTTTTTTTAAATGTATAGAACAAAATACCAGTGGCACCTATATATTAACTTTTTTGAGAAAATTTAAACTTATACGAGGGGTTATCAAAAAGTTCGTGGACTAGCGCCATAAAATTAAAACCGCTCAAGGTACATCAATGAATTTTTAAATATCTAGTAAGCATCATCTTTTCTATCCAAAGAATAAACCACAACTCATGAATTCTATTTTTTAATAGATTAGTAACGTTTTTGTAAGTTATGGTAAGTCCAAGCGGCGCAACCTCGAAAACTACATTTTTTTACCTATGTGTAACTGAGAAAAACTCATTTGATATAATTATTTGACATCCAAAAATCCCGTTAATTCAGGTATGTGTCGGGACACAATTGTTCTATTAAAAATGAAATTTTCACTTCATTCTGGAAGTTCTATGAAATTTTATCGCAAATTTTACACGGAATGTCTAAACAAATGAGGCCTTGAAAATGACCTCAAAAGGGGGGGAGGGGTTTCCGTTTCCAACATTATATAAAGTTTTGCCCCTGAAAAAAATAGTATAGACCTAAAATATGTTGAAACTGGCTACAGAGAAATAATGTGCATCCAGAGTACTTGTCTTTTAATGTCAAAATAGATTCAGAGAATAAAGGAATACACAGTTGATGTCGATTTGCAGTCAAGATGTGAAAAATCAATCCCGTCAAAAATGACGTTGATCATGTGTTGTAGATATTGAACTCCCAAAAGCAAAATATGCAGGCACAATCAAGCGCGGATCTCTCCCAATGCATTAATCTATCTGGAATATTATATTCATTGAAGGCCACTGTTAATGACATTGTAAAGTCATAAAAACAAGGCGGGTTTAAGTCCAAAAAGTGTATAAGGTAGAAGAAGATGACATTGAAAAAACAATGACGATATCGGACGTCATGAAAATAAACGACGACAGCGCCAGGTGATCATATAATGTCGTTTTCATTTTATAATAATTCGTCAAATAATGAACGTATCGGGCTAAAATTTTCAACATTTCTCTATTTTGTGTTGTTTTATGTTCCATATAAATTTTGAAAGCAAAGACTACATATTTCTAATCTTATAGCCTTAAGTCCACGAACTTTTTGATAACCCCTCGTATAGGCCAAGATTCAGTACTTGCAACTGCTCTTAAATTCTACAAATTATTTTTGGGAAATTTTCATTTGAAATTTGTATTAAGCATTTGATTCTTTGTCTGTCTAGATTTGAATTTGTCTCTTAGATGAATCACTTTTATTAATAATATACACTATACAAGAGCACCACATATTAATTTTAGGTTTAAAGATTTATTTACTGATCATCTGCCCATAATTAAAGTGTTTGTATTTTCAATAAACAAAAATGCTAAAATAACTCAAATTTGAGAATTGTCCCCCTTCTCAAATAAAAATAATAATTTGCCATAGCTGAAGATATTTTATTTTAACATGACACGATGTGCACTTTATAACTTGATTGTATTAGAAAATACTGACCAAGAAAGTCCCCAAAATTAAGTATACCAATTAATGTGTAAAATGTTCTTATATAGGGATGAGAGAGTCGGACGATGATGCATCTCAAACAAAGGAGGGACCAGACTACCTACAGGACCCTCACCATCACGGGGGACCTCGGGTCAAATCGGCCAAGGGTGGCAAGGACATAGACAGTATGGTGGAGAGCATCAAGGAATTACGTCAATCTCTGGCTAACAATGCCATGCAGCAGAACCATCTAAGTCCAACTACAGGGTAGGTGTTATTCTATTAATACTGTAAAAGTAAATTTCTTTAAAGGGGTTGGGGCGGAGGACAGGGTATGAGGGGGATAAAGGTAAAATTGTCATTTGTTTAATCACCTTTTTTTTAAACTACCGGGTAATCTATAAATACATGATGAAGTTCTATATAATTGTCTTTTAAAATTTATAGACATCCAGATGAAACTAATCTATAAATACATGATGAAGTTCTATATTATTGTCTTTTAAAATTTATAGACAGTCAAACCTTGTTATCTTAATGGCACCAAAAAATAAATAAAATATCAGGGAATCTGAAATATCGAGTGTATATACTGAAAGAATAAGTGGTTAAGAATTTCAAACAAGACTGCTATATTTATGATATTCAGAATATCAGTGTTTAAGATTCCATAGTTTAACTGTATTTACTGAAAAATCACATATTTTCGAGGGGTCAAAATTTCATGGTTTGAGAAAAATATATTGGTTCATGGGGATTTGAATTCGTGGTTGAAGAATTGTCCAGTACATATAGTAATATGTGAAAAATTGCATTGCTTGGTGGACATAAATTTGTGGGTCTCTTCATACCTTGAAAACCATGAAAATTAAACCCCCACAAAAATTTCTGATTTCACACATTAGTGGCCTTATTTCCCACAGTTGTAGTTTTTGTAAATTAGAGACTTGTAGATAAAAAAAAACTTTTTTTAAAACATTCCAATCAATTGTAGTAATTGTGATAGAGATTTGTAGATAAAAATTAACCTGCAATAAATTGTCTTAAGTAGATTGCAACCTTAAAAAGGGGGAGGGGGACATACTTCTTTGGGGGAAAAAAATTAACATGAGTATCTCTTTGTTGATTTTTTTTTTCATGAGGGCAGGGAGAGACAGGAAAAAAATTATGTCTTATTGATAAAAATTTCAGTGGTTATATAAAAAGACTAATGCGGGAGACTGGCGAGGAGATAGAGGAACTGACCAATGAAATCAGACATGACATAGAGGTAAGGGCCTGCTACAGCAGCTGATGCATGTTACCACTCTGATATACAACTGTTTTACTGGCATGTCTATGTTGAAAGCTTTGACCTGCTGACTTTTATAGCCAACTAGTCATTTTGTGTAGACAGAATGAGGTATTAAACAGTTTGTGATGAAACATTTTGTTCATTAATGGTTTAAGTTCCTGATTTCCATTTTAAGAATTTAATTCCTTCAGTTAAAAAATATGAATGATCTACTTAAATATTGGTATTTTGTCACAACACATAATGACTGGTCACTTTTTGCTAGATACAGTATATAACAGCATGTATATAGAGCAATCATTCTTATATTTATTCCTTCCTTCTTGAAATATGGTGGAACAATCAATCAGCATGGGAAAAAAATCGAAATTCCAGTTTTTGAATAAATGATTTTCATGGATTTTTTTTTTCAAATGTTTGAATCGGGCATGGATAACTAAATTTTTCCAAGATGTTCAAAATATATAAACTTTTAAAAATCATAGGAAAATTAACACTTTTCTCATTCAGTAGACTATGAAAGTGTGTTTTTCATTACTCTACAAAACTTTTATTACTTTCCTCTGAGAATATACTGTAAATACTAATTAGTAAATAAAGATTAGTCTCATTAATATTCTGTAAAATCATTTCCTTTCAAAAACAAATTCTCAGGGTTAGGGTGATGTTTCCAGGTATTTCAATATTAACATCCTGTCCATGGCTCTTGGTATTTTGTGTTACAGCAAGAACGTAGGTTGTCAAAGGATAAACAGAAAAAAGAAACTCCTAGGAAGTTTCAATCCCTTGATGATTACAAACTAAACAATGAAAATCGAAACTACAACAGCCAAGCCATGTCTATTGGTAGCAAGAGCAAGACTGTGTTAACCAGAGAACCTCCGGGCAATTCATTTGATGACAAGAGACCGTTTAATGCCAGATTCAAATCCAGGAGTGTGACCAATTATCCAGTCAGTGATCGGACATACGACAGAACTCAAAAATGGAGAGATCCCAATTTCATGATCACAGGTGACACGACGACGGTCAACTACAGCAATACATATGTCACAAATGTGCGAAAATCCACCTCAGAAACTGCTTACACCATCCCGGCTAGTAGTGCTAATGATATAGTGTATAACAGCAATGCTGGGTCTAGCTCGCATAGAAATAGCTATATACCAAACACCACCACCACTGCCACCCAGACATCATCAAAGGTAGAGAGGTTCTTCCCCAGGGTAGAGCTGTACCCTGAAACTGACAACATGCACCCAGTGAGGGTAGCCGATGCCAACGGATATGCTATTTATAACAACAAATCGAAAAGTGCCAAGGATCTGCGAGACGGAATAACCAATTTGGTCACTGGTAAAGAGGACCGCAAGTCCAATGACAAAACAGAAAAATACTTCGAGGTGTGTCTCTGCATGTGTGTGCTTGCCAGTATATTCCTTGCTTTTGTTCAGGCACAACAAGCAAATGCATATTTCATTGGTGAATCTCAGGAAAAAAATAGATAAAAATTAGTTTTATAAATATGGATTCAAAATTTTCATTCTTTAAGTCTATGTAAGTATGCATTTGCTTTGCATGATGTCAAAAAATTTCATTCTGCTGAAATGGAAACACTTGAATGAGTAACAAAAAAAGATTTTTAAAAAATCAAATTGATAGGAAATCAATTTACTGAAAAATCTTAATTTTAACACTTTACTGCCGTTTCATAGTTTGAAATTACTGGAATGAACCTTTCTACCAAAAATCGTTCTCTCAGCAAGGTAAGAGATGACCCTGGAAGATAAACTTATTACATGTTAGTCTGCGCTGGTATGACTAATGCATCTATTTATAGTAACATGTTCTCTAATGAATAATCTTGCAATTTCAGAATGTACTTGTATACTATAACATTGCTGACTATGCATGTATTAAATGGCACAACTATGTATATATATGGTTCAGAGCATGCATAACAAGTACTAATTCTTGTATGTCAAGTGTTTCCATAATCAGTGACATTGGGGGGAAGAAATCGGTGCTTAAACAGCTATATTATTTTGTTTTGATGTAGTATTTGGACCAGTTGAAAATTACGGTAATATTAAATGGAAGATTCCTTGAATCTCAAAGCATTAAACTTCTCTCAAGTCTGCTTTGGTACATTAGCTTTTATTAATCTAAACCCAGCCTTTTATGGCTGATGGGTTTTTCATATCATTGAATCCCTTTATACTGTCTTTGCGTATTATCTATTTTTTTTTTTTTTACAAGTAGCTGCATGTACTATTCCTTATTTTGAATCATTAGCATATAACTACTATTGTTTCTGGGGGTTATTTCATATATTAACACAAAGATATATTAACGAATTTCCTACAAGCGATTTCTATGTAAAAGTAAGATGCATTTTTGCAAATTGACAAATCTTAATCAAATAGCATGATAATTAAGCTTCAAGTTTGAATGGTTAAGGGTGATCTACCTTTGTTTGCTAGGGTTTGGGGATCTTGTATTCATGTAGTGTTCTATACCTATGGTAACTTTTTGCTTCTAATGACACGTTTTAGCAGCACCAAAATCGAGTGAAGTCTGCCAAATCGGGTCGCCATTCAGTAGGTAAGCAGACCGTCACGCCGACCTCACTAACAGGTATAGTTTGCCGTTCTCACTTCTAACTACTCTGCTTATAATTCTTCATATCACTAACTTATTATTTATAGTAGATATAGAAAAGTAGATATTTTTAGTTCATTTTTATTTTATTTTCCCATAAACTATTTTTAGAATTTTAATATAAAGTAATTATCCTACCATAGTAAATAGATTTAGAAATAAATTATATTACATTTATACCCAGTAGTATGCATGCTATGTTGTTAATTGAATGTAACTTTTTATTTGCTTACTTGTGACACAATACCCTATTGTTTCACTGCCATCCTTTCCTATAAAGAATTGTAAACATTCCAATGATATGATTTGACTTTGTGATGTTTTCTATCAATTTTATGTCACGCCAGCAAAGTTAATGCTTATATGATTAATATTTGCTTGACTTTGGAATATATTTATTTACAAAGTTTCAGGGGAGTGCACTGGAATTCGATGTGTCCATCTGTGATCTGTCTTTACTAAAGGAATATAGACGTTGTTCCAGCATATCTCTATTTACATGATACACTTATGAATACTCAGTTCAGCACATGCTGTGGATGCTGCATCTGACCTATATTTCATGCTTCAATGACTTGTAACAATTAAGTCAGCTCCTGACTTAACATAAGTGGTATCCATACCAAACTTGCAATTCATTGTGCATGCTGCACTGAACATATTATTTTGCTAAAGTATTAAACATATTTTATGGTCCAAGCCGTGTCGCCATTTAAGATTTGCAGCATATCACAAGTGAGTGCATGAGTGACTGATTACATTTAGTGTTAAGGCCTGTGTTACAAACCAAACATGCAGACATGGTTTGATTTGATGCAAGAATTGAAGGATGCATCATATGCTTGAATGACTGTAAAGTATAGTGCTTTCACTTATTTCACTTTCACTTATTTTTTGCTTGCCAAATGTAACAGTTTATTTATTAATGTTTTTTCTGAAGCATGTATTCATTAGATGCTGCATCTGACCTACATTTACTCTTCAGTGCTGCAGGGTCAGAAGAAATGTTTTAGCTTATTTTCGGCTGATAACTTGTGGAAAACTGTCCAAAATTTATGATCTGGTCCATATTCAGATGCTTTGCCTGTACATTGTTTGCAATGCACCATGTGTTAATTGCTAGCCAGGCAATTTGGGTGTTTCAATCCTATTTGGAAATTCTAAATCTTAATCAACTTATAAACTTATTCAATTAAAAAAGTGCTTTCTTAACCCGTTTTTAAAAGACTTAAGTTCTGCATGCTTTTAATGTTATTTTTTATTGCTTTTTTGGATTTTTTTTCTCATTTTAAGACAAATTATTTCTGTAGTTGCTAGTTAATTAACATAACATTTAATTTGTACTTAATTTTATTTTAACTATATATATCTCCAGAAGAAAAAGTCTTTTGCTTTCATTCGAGAGTACATTGTATTATAGAGAACTTTACAATTGATTAAAATAATTATCCCACGAGTTCTTTAATGAATGCGGGAAATAATTTTCCTCTATTCAGTACATTTTATCTTGTGGTTTACACAGAGTCGATAGTTCTTCCCAAACTGGTGTTTAAACGGAAACTGTCTGGTGAGATCTTGTGCTGTGCCAGTGATTAGGTTTATAATAATAATAGGACCAGAATTGTTCGTGCCGTGCCAACGTTTCCATATTTGTTTGAAAGCAATATTGTTCAAATGCCATGATCCTTGATCATTTGCAGATGTTTGTCTTCTTGTTAACGATTTGCAAAGTATTTAGATGTGAACATATTAGGCTATTTTCAGTATTTATTTATAACGCTTGTTTATTTGCTTCATTTCACATTGAAATCATTCAATTATAAAAAAAATTCTACTAAATTTTCAATTTAAATTGTTATTTCTGATGTAAATTGACACCAACAGGCTTGCGTACAGGTTTTCTGAAGCCGATATAACATATGATAAATGCGCAGTATTTTTACAGAATTTGTCCTGTAAATAACCATTGAGAAATTTGCTTGATGCTTGCAGAGGCTGTGCCGACAAAAATACAACTAATGATAACACAGGACCATCAAGAGGAGAAGACGTATGGGGGGCAGTTCCTCCCCCTCTCACGGACCATCCGGGCCCCCTTCTACAGAAACAGCTCCGTACGGAAATGAGGAGAATGTGTGCTGAATCAGGGACATTTCTGGACTTAAGCTATGCAGTTTGACCCAAATATTATTTTTAAGTGCTATATGAATATTGTTCCATTCAGGTCTTTCTTCTGTGCAAGATTTATTAATTCATGAAAAATGTTGCATGGGAAGAGATTCAGATAATGTATAGATATAACCATATAACACTATAATGCCAATAATATAAATATTCAGACCTACCTCTTGAACGTATGAATTGCTGAACCGTTTCATACAGGAGCTTGTATATAGACTTATATGTATGAATGCGTTTGTCAAACTTTTAAGAGAGATTCATTTCTACTGTGCCAAATTGTGTAGATATATTTATTGAGACTGAGAGTTTAATTAGAATTTAACTGTGTGATTTTAGATATTACAAATGCATGTATCAACAGATACATGTTACATCAAAACATGGAATATGTACATGCAAGTACATTTTTACAAGCAAGATGTACATCAAATGGAAATAACATATTTTTTAGATTATTTTTTTTAAGTTCCATATATACATGTACATCATATTATATACATGTAGGATACAATTACAGTACTGTTTTACTAAAACAGGGTTATATTTAATTCCTGCACATGTTTGCGGGATAAAAATGTCTCCGATTTTATTCTACAATATGTGCCAAGATTTGTTGGGAATAGCGTATGCTGATTTTAACAGAGTATTTTATTGTTTAGGAAAACAGTGTATTTTGTGTTTTAAGGATATAGTATTCAGCAACTTAATTCTATTTTAAATATCTGTCTAAAATACTGATCACTTAAGTTTTGACTGTGCCTTGTTTAAAGTCCATCCATTTTTGTTTTTAAAATGTAAAGTAACATTTACATGTAAGTGAATGCATTGTTTATAAATGTAATTGTATGAAAATTTAAGTTATAAATGATTGATAAAAAGCTAGGCAGTTTTTATTTCTTTGATGAAATCTTCAAAGTCATTTGACATAGACACTTCTTACATTATAAACATAAAAATTTTACTAGTATTGAGTACCAATATTAGATCTTGGAAAAAACTTCAGTATGTGAGAAATGTATTGTCAAATGTCTGTGGTACATGTACAGTAAAACATGCTTATAGTGAACTCATTTATAATGAACTGATGCATATAGCGAGGTGATTTTCATTCCTAAATACTCTGAAATATAATTATATAGCAGATATAAAGAATTCTGCCTATAACAAATCAAATTTATCCGTTCCTGGAACTTCATTATAAGCGTGTTTTACTGTATATTGATTCAATTCTTAGGACCTTTGCCACTGATAATTACAGGTGGTGACTTGTTGGGAATAGTTACTGTTTTCAGATATCTGGAATACTTGAATCACAAACAGGAAAGAAGAAAATTTAGGGTTAATCAGGAATCCAACTTTTCCAGACTGATATCCATGGGCTAGCTTAAACCATTACATTCCTCCCTCTTTGAAAGGCTTTTTAAAACACGGATTAGAAGTTAATGTTTCCTAAACTTCTGAGTGAAACATCATAACTTACAAAGGTGCACAGAAATTTTAAGAAAATAAGGCAAATCAAAAACTGACACAAAATCTAGAGCACAATGGTCAATAATTTATTAAGATCATAAATAACAGATCGTTTATTAAGTAGAAAACATTTGTTCAAGTGCAATGACAATACATTTAAAATATCACATAAGCTCAGCACTATAAGTCACAACCCATTTACCGGGAACAAGAATCAATATTTGGAAGAGGAATGTGGATACTGCCTTTTGAAAGAATAAGGAATGTCTGATAAAAAAAAGTTAATGATTTCAGTCCTCTTGGATGTTAAGGACAATACAGGTTACAATGAAAATATATCAAACTTTGAAACACAACAAAAGTTGGGAGTTCTTACTGAGAAAGATAATCTTGGGAAACATTTTCTTTTTTAAGTAGACAAAACTTTGTGGAATGCTTTAAACAAAAATAAAAAGACTTGCAAAACATTACATTGTACTTAAAAATAGAGATCTTTCTTAAATTGTAATATAGAAAGCAATACCCTAAATCAAAATGGGAAGAACTGTACATTCAACCTCTCAGTATAATAGAAGAATAGTATGAAAACATATGAAGAAGATGTAAAAATACAGTGTACTTGTAGGCTTAAATACCACAACTTGTGACATGCTTATTAAAATAATTCCAGAGAATTGTTCATTGTTTTGTATAAGAACACATAGAACTAACTAAATTGATTAGAAATAAACATTAATATCAGTCTACACATATATGATAGATTTTTTGATTAAACTACAACCAAATAAAATGTATAAACCTACCACAACCATCAAAATAAACTAAATAAATGCAGTTTTGTTATAATTATCAATTGTAAATATATGAAGGTCCATTCAACAGATCTAAAAATGAGTTTTTGTAAGTAGATCAAATACACAAGTATATACCAGGTATTGCTCAACTATGCAAATTTTTGTAAAAATATAAATGCACGATTTTCAAACAAACTTTCAAAAATATTTATAGCCCTATCATATAAATTCACCAGCGACTCCTCTTCATATCTAAAATACTTTGAGAGTAAACCTTCAATAAAAATATTTCTGTCCCAACCAAATGCATTGGACATCCTATCACATTCATGCATTTACTTATCACAATATAAAGTATAAAAATCTAAGGGTGCCTCCCGTTTAATGAAAAATCACAGTTATGTCCCTTTGATTGGTAATTGTGGGACAAAAACTTCCATATTTCTTTCTATACTGAATTCTTGGCAAACTCTCACGAGTTTCACTGATAAAATCACCTATCATGCTATATCTGCCATCCCCCCAGAGGAATTTCCGGTCCATCCCCCTGATTTCACAGTCACAACAGTAGGGTGAACAATATTCTGGAGTTCATTCCTCACGGCGGTAATTGTATTTTCTGGGGTTTCCCCAGGATGAATTTCTTTTGATACAACGTCGGTCATATCTTCCCCTTCTGGGGTGCGTTTAAAGGGTTTTTGATGCTGGATTGGTGGTTTTCGGGTCAGGTCACCATTGACAGACTTGACCCGTCCCGACCCACTTTGACTAGCATAACTGGATTTCAGTTTATCTGTGGCTGGTTCTTCAGCAGAACCCAAACCATTATGCTGTTTTGATGAGGGTTTGCCGAGAGTCCTCAGAATGATTGGTTTAGGGGGCTCTGTAGTGTAGGAGGTATTTGGCACAGGTTCTGGGAGATTTACGGCGGGTCGCTTTGAGTGATGACCCTTCCTCTCAATCTCATCCTCAGGTACCTGTAAAATTAGCAGAAAAATTCAATTTTTTTTAAAGAGTTTTCATCCTCTTCATTAGCTGCAGAACTGTAGCTCTTGGGTTAAGAAAATTCAGACATTAGCCTGAAAGCTCAGGATTCAAGCATAGTAAAAACTTTTGATTTACGGTGACCCTTTTTTTTTCTTGCTTCTAGTATTATTATTTATATTATATGTGGCCACCCTTCTAAAGGATGATATTTTTTAACTGTAACTGCTAATATCCTACATTTCAACGGTTAATCCAAATAGGCTCTATTTCAAATATCAACTTTAAAAATTTGCATTCTAAAATTATGCGGCCTTAAGGTACTGGTAAATAAAATATTAGGAATAGGAGTAAAAAATGTGTTTAAATAACATATACCATACTTTAAACAGTGGAACGCTTATACCAGTAATACAAGGAATAATACTAGAAGTGAGAGACAAAAAAAAGGCATCGTCAAAAATAGAAGGTTTATACAATGCTTGGATCTGTAGCTCTGTGGTTTGTCTCTGAATTTTCTCAACTAGGGAGCTTCAGTTCTGCAGCTACATCTTCATAATCTTTTTTGCAGAATATGAAATTAATATACATGTGTGTTCTAAAATATGTTTCATGAAATTCAGTTTACATTTGCATTTTTTATATAACATGTATACAAACAAATTAAACCTAAATTGTGACTGGTTTGACTTTTTGTTTCCAAGTGGAGAAAAATGACACATTGAAAATGAAATGCATGCAAAAAGTGAATTGGACTAGGTCCATCAACCATATTCATTGGCCATCTTGGAAAACTAAAAACAAAATTTATAGTTAAACTAAAAATGAAATAAAAATGGAACTTTTTAGGAACTGTGGAACTTTCATTGTGAGGAACAAGAATTCTGAACTGCGTGATTCTAGAGTGGGATACAAGACTCACTTCCTTTGTGGAACCCCTCCTCATGGGTTTTACCAACTGTTTATTGCAGTAAAAGATATCTTAAGATCAGACTCATATATATGATAAAGGAAATACTGGGTTTATATTCTCAACATTACTGAGTATGATACCCATTTCCAAAAAGAGCAATACACTGAAGATTTAATCAATTTGCTGATTATAGTCAAACTTTGTAACCTCAAACTCAATGGGGCCAAGAACAAAACTGAAAGAATATTTTAGATACTCAGGCCAATATTCATTAAGAAAAGGTGGTTGGACGCCAACTACCACCTCATCTTGACTTATCCATAGTATTTGATAATGAGATTATGATCAAGACACTAAATTCTTCAACATCACTAAGTTGGCGAACCAAATCTTAACCTAATTAAGATTTAGAAGTACTTTATGAAATATAATCCTTGCTTGCTTTCAAATCTTTAAAATGCAGTTGAAGGCTGCATGTCTCAAACAATGTTATCTCCAATACCATGGATATCTAAAACTGATTTTGAAATGCCACAATTCCTTTTTCCTTAAGTATTTCACCATGGATATCTCAAATCCATGGGCATCTTGAAATTTTTTCTCAGTCCCATTGAGTTCAAGATACAATTTTTTTATTGTAAATTTTTCTAACATTTGTCTCTCTTTACTAAATACTTTTCTTTAGTTATTTTAACATCCATTCTGACACTGAGAATAACGTACCACGGTTTTTGGCATGGAGATTAACGTCACTTCATCCGCCGCCCGGTACGGACTCCAGGTAGTTAGCCCCTCTCTCCGGGAACCATGGTAACTGGGATTTACTATCATTGGCTCATGTTTCTTTTCTGCAACAGCATATAAATAATGCATAGCTAAAGATGATTGAAATAAATTGAAAACTGGGAATAGTGTTCACTTTTTTTTTAAGAAAAAAAACATTTTCTCCCATAAATTTACATACATACCTGGCTTCTCCTCCTCTTGGTTTTTTCTGAAAGGAAAAAAATGGAGAAACTATGAAAAACATTCCAACATTTGTACATACTTAAAAATGTTAAGTACTACAATCCATATACTTAGCACAAGTATATAAATAGTTACCCATTGAGTGAAGTTGTCTCCTCCTCTGGAAAAACCTTATTTCTGCTCAGAAGAACAGTTCAGGGTATAAGAATGTAGGAAATCAACTTACACATTTATGATAATGAATCTTTGAGTAAGTGTTTTAAAACAAAGTTTTTTTTCCCCTTTAAATTTGATTTTCAATGTACAAAAATTTAAAATTAATATTCTTTTTTTGTTTTACAAGGAAGGAACGTGCAAGCTGGATTTTTCAAGTCTTAAATTTTGGTGTCTGGATAAATGTTATGCAAATTGTTTATACACAGTAGCAGCTAGAGCAAGTGCATGTTTACATGCAGGGAGGGGGTGAAACAACACTGAATTTTACAATATTCATACATGCAATCAATGAAATATAATAATCTAAATATGTATCTGTATTTACATTATGGCACACTTGCACAGGTAATATAATGTGCAATAGGTATTATCCAATCTTTTTACCGATATATAAAGCAGAATTTAACTTAAGTGCCAGATTATACTGCTGTGATGTCAATTTTTGGTCAAAATTTGGGCATTATTTTCATGCTAGTTGACTTAATAGAAGTAAACATTCTTTCTCCCTACCATAAATAAGGGTACTGAGGGATATACATGCATGTATATGTGATTTATTGAGCTGTGCATTCACTACATCAAGATACCTGTCTTTGAATAGAGACACAGGGGATTTACTCCTTGGGCTAGAAGAAGGGGTGGGACCCTCACTCTGAGATATAGTACTTTGTTTGGGGGACAGAACTCTTCTATCACCAGGCAAACTTAATTTTTCTTCAGAATTTTCTGAAGAAGATCTATATGAAATAAAGAAAATCTTGGTATGTACGCCAAAAATAATTAATCCATGCAAATCAATCTCATGACTTTTCTTCATTATAGAAATCATATACTGTAGAAGTACTTTTTTACGCGTGGTATTAATTTACGCTATGTACGCGGTCAGAAATTGTCCGCGGAAATTTGTCCCATCGTACTCAAAATACTTGTAGGTATAAAGTGAGAATCTAAGAAATCTGCGTAATTTTCTACCCACAGATTCAAGATAAATAGATATTCCGCAGAATCATGAGTCATGACCCTGTGGAAAATAGTAAGCCTACAGTAGTTGCAAATTCTTTTTTTTATAGCAGAATACATGAAATACCTTCTATTTTTCCAAAATTAAAAGCTAGTCAGAATTTCCAAACACAAACTCAAACATAGAGACACCATACATCACAGTTTTATCAAGAGATTTCTCTTTTGTTAAACCAGAGCAAGTTATTCCTCTTTACTTACTCGTCAAGTTGGGGAGAAATAAGAGAAAATGCATCATCCAACAGTTTGTGCATCCTCTTCTTGGCATCTGAGAGGTTTTCAGCCTCAAAGCCTTCATTCTGTAAAACATTTACACATAAAATAAAATGGAACAGAGTAACAAGTCTTATTTTAAAGTTTCTGATAAGATAACTGCCCTCTTTTGTTCCTAACTGAATCAGAGATCATGAAGATGTTTTTTTTACCTTTTCCCCCTCTCCCTTTCTCCTTCTCCTCTTCTTGGAACTAAATGCAAAAAAAGATTAAAAATAATTTTTTTTTGTGACATTGGAAAAATGTTATTATCAAAAGGTTGTGATTTTTAAAGATGTAAATTTTTGCTTTCTTAACCTCTACTTGATGCATAATGGGTTTTAATACTATATTTATAAAATAATTTTATCAGAATTCTTTGTAAAAATAAATTTTTGCAAGGAACTGTTAAGAATTTAACTGGGAATACCAATAAACTTTGCTATATCTGGTAATTCACTATATCTGTATTCTACGATGGCCGACAGCGGCCGCCACTTTTTAGTGAGAATATTGCCATATTGTACAGAGTTTTTGTCAATTTCTGTTGACAAGTTACAACTCAACTAGTAATGCATTGTGTACATGTACAATTCTAACACTGACAATTTCCACCAGCAAAAAACATTAAAATTCTTTCGTGTGATATGAAATTAAGATACATTAAACAGGTGACTTGTTAAAGATAATATATCAGAACGTGCATTTTATTAAAGTTCCCTCTTAATTAGTGTCGAGATCCTATTTCCCAATTAATCCTCGACGCATCAATAGGCTAGTGCTTCCTTCGGAAGTCGACTTTGAAATGTATGACATGGCATTTGTAAACAACCATTTTGGGTTAAACTTAGCATACATGCAGGTCAGATTTGGCCTTAGTTAAAATATCATGTGTTTACTAACCCTTAGTTTGTCTACCTAGCAACAAAAAATGACCCTACTCTAAAGATTTTATTCCTCTTTTCATTTGATTTTTTTTATTTTATATGCCCCAATTATAAAAAAATTCGGAGCATATAGTTTTTAGTTTGTCTGTCTATTTGTTCGCCAAAACTATAACTATGCATATATATATAACTTTTGAATGGTTGGAGCTAAGGATTTTCATGTCTCACGTGTATTTCTTGAGACAAAACCTTTCTTTGGGTACCAATCATTTTAACCTCTTGACCTTAGACTTTGACGTACATTTTAAAAAAAACTTTAGCCTTGATCCTTAACTGCCATACAGGGGCATCAGTGTTTCACAAACACATCGTACTTCATTTCATATCTGTTTTCATCGGGTTGATTTTATTTTAAATAAAAGTTCATTTTAGTTTATTCAGACAGTTACAGACCGTCTTGTGACGATGCACTTTGGACGTGAACAGAATCTAGCCTTCAGACTAATTAAGTGTAAAATTCACTTCATTCGCTATGTTATCGAAGGACTGATAAAACCATATCTCTTTCAAGTCACCTGTTTTATTTCATGTTTCACGAACGAATTTTAATGTTTTTCGCTGGTGAGCTTTGTCAGTGTAAGAATTGTACATGTACACAATGCATTACTAGTTGAGTTGTAACTTGTCAACAGAAATTGACAAAAGCTCTGTACAATATGACAATATTCTTATTCAAAAGTGGCGGCCGCTGTCGGCCATCGTAGTATTCTACTAAGTCTTACATGTAAATTAGTTTCACTGCATGTACATAATAACCACAATTTGAACAGTGTACATAGTTTCCCCAATCTGTACAGTGTATTGGGATTCAACAATTTGTACAGTGTACGTACCTACATGTAGTTACCAGAATCTGTACCGTGTACATAGTTACCACAATTTGAAATGTGAACATAGTTACCATGATTTGTACATAGTTACCCTTTAGATGAGGTTCTGAAGACCTCTGGCACCTCTCCCTCAGGAGGAGGGGCGTCTAACACACTGTCTAACTCCTCCTGTACAGCTAGGTACTCCTTCATCATGTTCTCTGTGTCTGAAATCAATTCTTCAACTCAGTATTTATAGAAATGAAATTTTATTTGTTTTAAAATTAATCAAAATTCATCTGTGTTTAACTTTCTGTTATTCAAGTATTGCACACTCAAACAGTATATCAGAGATTTTTTTTTTTTTTTTACCAATGTAAATTCAAATTTAGTACCTTCCTTTTTCTGTCCTTCTCTCCTTCTTTTCTCTCTCAATCTTTTCTTATTTTTCCTCCTCTCTTCTGCAACCTTCCTCTGGTATTCTGTTTCATCCTAAAATAAAGCAACTCATCATTAATTCATGTTTCCAAGAACATTTAATTATTACTAGTTCTTACCTTTCTAAAAGAAGAGTAAATAGGAAAACATTCCTAAGAACAAAACATATTTCTTTTTCTAAATGCTAAACATAATGAAACATTATATTTTAAATTTTAATACTTTTACAGCCAACAGTTTATGTTTTAGTGGCACCAGTTGATAAAAAAAAAAAAACTTTACACAAACCTCCAAGGACATTGGCTTGTATTCTCTGGATGGCTCAGTTGGAGCTGAGGACCCTAAGTGAGTTTCCCTCTCTATATTATCAAAATCCTCTACAAAAGTAAAACAAAAGGTATGAAAAATTTAAATAGAATACAAAACAACCATTTCATGGAAAGAACTTGTAAACTTTTACTTAAAAAGGTACATGTATAAGTTACTTATAACAGTTTGAATTGACATCGCCTGTACCTGTAGGAGGTTTCCTCTTTTTCTTCCGCTTGCCCCTCTTACTGGGTGATGGTATCAGCCCCGTGTCATCTGATGCCAAGGTAGCCGACTCACCGGCTGTGGAATCCTCTCTTGCTGGCTTTTTACTGTTGGAAAAATATAAATTTTAATTCACTGCATTGTAAAAGAGAAAAGAGTCTCAATAACAATTTGTGTGTGAGACAAAGTAAACTGACCCTGGCTTTTTAACAGTGGCATACATTGGATCCTCCATATCATCATCCTTGGTGACCTCATAAGATTGCCTCTTTTTCACATTCTGTGTTGAGGTGCTAGGTGACTGAACCATTTCTACTGACTCATCATCCTTTATGAAAACAACAGCATCCCAATTAATATCACAGGAATTTAAGACCTACACAGTAGTGTGAACTAAATTTTGTTTAATCCCCAAAGAATTATCCATATTCTGTACATGTATATATTAGATTTTACCTTTGTTCCACCTTTCATTTTAAGGAGTTGGGCTGGCTCTCCCTCTTTTAAGCTCTCTGGACCTCTCTTTTTGATGATAAAGCAGAAAATCACCCAGATGATTATGATGACAAGGACAACTGCACTGACAGCCACAGCCACTACCCACAGATTATTGCTCTCCTCCGTAGCAGCACCCCCAGTGTTCCTCCCATAGTAAGCTACAATAGAGAGGTGGGGTATACACTAAAATAAGTGTGTGTGCAATAAATCATAATTAAAAGTGAAGTTATAATAAATTTCAATGAGGTGTAAAAGACAAAAAAAAAAATGATTGTGATTGAAAAATCTTTATAATATAAATCAAAGAAATAATACTGAAACATTTCAAAATTTGGGAGATATTTGTGGAAGACAGAATTCTGCTTGCTATGAAAAGCATCTTTATGATGACAAAATCATTTGATGGCACATTTCTATTGACCTTGACTTCTATGTATGACCTTGAACTAACAAATGACCTTGATTTCAACCATTCCCATATCAATTTTCTCTCTCAAAGGGATCAGAAAAAATAAACAAGGTTAATATTGTTGAGGCAACCAGATAAAAATAAGAGAGACAAACCCCATGTCTTTGATCCTCTTGACAAAGAATCTGCATGATCTAAATTAAACTTACTGCTAGCTTTTTCTGCCACAACGTATCCCAGAGTGAGAGCCATTTCCTGGTCACTAAGCAATCCTAGTGTTCTGACAGCTTCCTCTGAGCGAACCTGGGTTCCATTCTTAGTGATTGTGTAAACAAAGGTCACATTTCCTGTACCCTGTGTCCTGGTAGCATTAGCGATCTGTTAAAGGAACGAATTAACAAAAACATTATTTACATGAGTAACAGATGAATCACATTGACAAGTTAATCTTGAAAACCATGGTATTCAGTGGGTTTTTTCCCTTAAAAATTTGTGGATCCAGAATTTTGAACTCTTCATGCCATTTCTATCTTTGAGTTCAGAGGATTTTATGTAGTTATTTCAACATAACAGATGTCAATTAAAAATGGGTATTTGATCAGAATATACTCACGGAAAAGTTTACATTCACTTGACAAGTCTCACTGATACTAGTATAAAACTTCAAGTAACATTATCACATATCTGTGTATGGATCACTTACTTCTACAACAGTATCTTGAACTTGTGCTGCCCGCCTCCTACGAAGAGGTTGATAATTCCCCTCTGCTATCTGCTTCTGTCTCTCAAAAGCTTTCACATAGGCAGTGGCAATCTTAACTTCCATGGACAAAATGAATGTTTTGTTGGTAATATCCTCAGTCAAAGGGATCTTCAAGACTGCAATACCAAAGGATTAATGAAACAACATACCCTCTGTTTTCTAGATTAAATTTCTTAGAAATCTGCATTCACATTTTATCAACTGCTTATGATACCAATTTCAAGCATACCTGTAACAACCCAGAGGGAAATGACATTAACTGTTGTTGTTGGTCTAGGAGTTGTTGGTGTCGTTGCTGCTGTTGTTGTGGTGGTTAAGGGAACTTCTGTTGTTGTCGTTGTAGCCTCTGTTGCATTACCTGTAACCACTGATGAAGACACCATTACAGTTGATGATGGAATATCTGAAGGTGTCACAGTCATCAGCATCTCTGAAGAGCTTGGGATAAGAGCAGAGGTTATTGCTGATACTGTGGAGATCAAGTCTGTTGTTGGTACTGTACTGGTCACACTTGATACCACCTGAGATGTCACTGGAGTTGAAACCTCTGTTATACTAGTCTGGAAACTTGATGTGTCTGGTATTTGACTTGTTGTTGGTAATACACTTTGGCTTGGTGTAGGGGTACTTGATATTTGTGTTGTTGATGATACAAGGCTTGTAACACTGGGAGAAGATGGAGTTGGACTTATTTCAGGTGTTGCAGATACCGTTGATACCGTTGTTGAAAGAGTTACTTCTGGTGTTGATGAAATTGAAACTGCTGCCTGGCTGGAATTTTGCACACCTACTGAAGAGGTTGTTATCACAGAAGATGTTTGTGGAGTTGATACAGTTGACACTGCTGCCTGGATAGTACTGGAGGTCACTTCTACTGAGCTAACTGGAGTTACCGTTACCAAAGGAGTTGAAGAAAATAATGAAGTCAGAAAAGTGTCTGGAACAGTTGTCAAGGTGCTCTGAAGAGTTGGTGGTGCAGCCTGGGAAGAACTTTGAAGAGATGAAGAAACTACTTGGGTGGTGTTGGGAATAGCTGAAGAGACAACTGAGGTCATGCTTTGAACATCTGTTGTCACTGCTGCAAAAGTTGATGACACTGAAGAAAAGAAACTTGAAGTTTGAGAGCTGACCATTGTCTGTTGTGGTGTACTGTATGTTGAAAACTGTGAAGACAAATCTGGAACCAGTGGTGAAGACTGATCTACAACCGAGCTAGATATATTTGGTGACACTTCAACCGTGCTCTCAGACACCATATTTGTGCTAGATGTGCTCTCTGGCACCATATTTGTGCTAGATATACTCTCTGATACCATATCTGTGCTAAATGTGCTCACAATTCCCATGCTTGATAGTGTTTCACTCATACCCACTGAAGACACCTGACTACTTGATGTTGGTACAGCTATTGTAGAGTTTGTTAGTACTTCAGATATACTCAATGTTGTAGACATGCTATCACTACTTAGAATGGATGCACTGATCATGCTGGTTATAACTGGAGTAGTTGCCAAGGAGCTTGGAATACTGGGAGTAACTGTCTCTATATTAGTAGTTGTTGGACTATACATGCTACTGTTCATTAGTTCTGTTGATATAGTTGACACTATAAGATGCAAAGTGCTTGAATTTGATATATCAATTGTGGAATAAGAACTTGACAGATCTGGTGCTATAGTGGATGTGAACAGTCCATCTGTAACTTGTTGTGTATAGTGGCTCAATACTGCAGTTGATGACATGTTGACTTCTGGCAAAGAGAATGTTGACATAAAGAACTCACTTGAAAACTCAATACTTGGGCTGGAGGTCTCTATTTCCACAGAAGTCTGTAAGGATCCATTTAAAGATGGCATCACTGTTGGTTGTCCACTGCTTAATGTGAATGAAGTAGAAACAACCCCAATGCTTGCATTTTCTGATAAAGATAGAGAAACTGAATGTTCAACCATTGAAGAGACTGAACTGGACATTAGCACTGTGGATCCATTACCCAAATCTGTTGATGACATTCCTAGCAAACTAGCTGTTAATGCACTACTCATAATATTAAGTGATGTTGGTGAAATGGTTGTTTCTGACAGATTTCTTGTAGAAAACATCACTGAAGATGAAGTGGCTATTTCTGTTTTGGAGAAGTTAGACCAAGCGGAAGAACTTTCCAAAATCCCAGTCACCATAGATTCTGTCTGGAGAACAGTTAAAGTTGGGAAGAAAGACATATTCATTGCTGTCTGCTGTGTTGTTTGGTCTACCATAGTCACATTAACTGGCTCAAATGTTTGCGATACAGTTGCAAGAATTGGTTCAGATGAAATGGTAGAAAGCACAGGTGTTGAATAGTTTGACATCATTGGTGGGAGCAGCTCTGTGGTTCCTAGGCTGCTTGTTGTAAGAGGAATAACAGAAGTATTTGGTATCAAAACAGAAGGTGCAGAAGACAGTTCTATTGTTGTTCTATTGTTGGCTGCAGTGGAGAATTCACTGGAAGGTGTCACTGTGATTTCGGTTGTTTCAGCAGTGGTGTTGACTAGAGGAGTTGTTACCAAAGAACTGTCAGTAGATGTGGCTACAAAACTGCTTGTTGTCTGTGGTGTTGTCAACATTGAACTTTCAAATGAAGTTGGGCTTTGTGGTGTTACCACTGTACTGGCCATTGACTCTGATAAAGATGGAGCTGAAGTAAAATTTCCTGTTAAACTTGACTGGATATCAGAATTTACTTGAGATGTATGTAAGTTTGTTGTTAACATCTCTGTGGCACTGATGGCACTTTCTAAAACACTGGAGCTGATCTTCGGAGTAGATGAAGATACTGTTGAATTTACAATTTCTGTGGAACCAATAGCACTGGAAAGGTTTCCTGAGATCATTTGTGAAGTAGAAAACACAGGTGTTGAAGTTAAACTTTGTACAGAACTAACAGTTCTTGAAAATATTTCTGAGCTTATTTGTGTAGTAGAAAACACCATTGTTGATGTTGAATTCTCAGCAGAACCAATGGTACTTAGAGGAATCCCAGGGCTTGTTTGTAAGGTGGAAATCAGTGCTGAGGATATCATTGCTGTATTTTCTGTAGGACCAATGGTGCTTGAAAGGCTTCCAGAGCTCACTGGTGTGGAAGAAATGTCCATTGTTGAAGTTGTTAACATCCCTGCATCTGAAGAGGCTGAAATGAGTGATAAAGTTTCAGAAATACCTACAGAAGACACCCCACTGTTTTTTAGTGTTGTTGTTAATACTGCTGATGTCAGCAAAATACCACTGGATGGTGTTAACAGTCCACCAGCTGAGGAATTTTGTGCTGTCTGCATTGTAGTTGTGGGAGATCCAGTTGTGGAAAAGGAGCTTAGCAATGCAGATGTAGTCTCTGTTACTTTGGTATCTTCTAAGGAAGACTGAATTGATGAGCTTTCAAAGGATGAAACTACTTTCACTGACTCACTAGCAGAACCTACTGAGGATAAACTTGGTGTTGTATTAATCACATCACTCCTACTAGCACTAATCAATTCACTAACACTAGTAGCAAACTGATTTGACGTTGACACAGCACTCAAATCACTAGAAATACTGTTAATAATGTTAGATGAATGTAAACTGTTTGAACTTGTTAATGTTATTATAAGTGATGTTGATGATGCTGGAGTTATATTGATGGATGAGGATAAGAAACCTAAACTGTCTGTACTGCTTATCATGGTATTCACGCTTTCTAAGATTGTTAGAGTTGGCGATGAAATCACAGATGTAGGATTCACACTTGTGTCACTGAATTTTGATGATACAGTCACTGAATCAGATATTGAAGATATGGTGATTCCTTGAGAACTTGATAATACTGAAGATGTTGTCACAGAGGATGGAAGTAACACATCTGAATTCTGAATGCTTGTCACTGATACAGCTGTAGATGAAACAGTTGAAGACAAAGGTAAGGATTCCTGTGATGATACTGGGTTCTGTGACACTGGGTTTGAATTTGCAGTAACAGTGGATGTTGAGGAAACTGTAAATTCTGATGAAGAGGGCTGGCTGGGTGTTTGTGAAGTTAGAGTTGAGACTTCAGACACTGGTGCTGAAGATATGCCTGTTGGGTGAGAGCTCTGTGTTGTTGTTGATTCTGATGATGTGGATGATTGGGAATCCACCATAGTGTTACTTCCAGTGACTGATGCTGATAATATGGAGGAAGAAACCAGAGTTGTTACTGATAATGGAATTGTCATTGATGAGAACAAAGTTGTTGCTTGGATTGTATCTGAAGTCTGCAGCTGTGTAACAGTTGTCAGTGAACCAACATTATTGGCTGTGGATGTAGCTGTTGGAAGCATGGACTGCACTGAGGAAATTGTAGATGTGTCACCATTCACAGATGCTTGACTAGAAACCTCACTACTAACTGGTGTTTGACTTGAAGATAACTGCTGACTTGTTTCTGCACTGGATGAAGTCAGGCTACTTGAGCTTGATTGTACTTGGACTGTTGATATTGCAGAAGATATCATTAAAGACTCTTGCAGACTTGCAGCTACAGTTGTTTGAATTTTGCTGGAGGTGATTGGTTGTGACACACTTGTAGTTATTTCTGAAGATTGCTCTGTCTGTGAAGTTTGAGGGACTGAAGCTTGTATGGAATGAGATGAGTAGCTTGATGATGATTCTGAAGATGATGAGCTTAAAGTCTTTAACACAGAGCTAGTCATTATATCTGTTGATATTGTGTTTACCACACTAGTTGCTGATGATGAAACTAATTCACTACTTTGCAAAGGTATTCTGGTAGATGTCATTGAAATTATTTCCTGTTCTGAATGTGTTACTAAGCTAGTCTCAGATGTTACTTTGCTAGTTTCTGATGCTATAGAAGTCACTCTGTTAGTTTCTAATGCTACTGTGGACACTATGTTAGTCTCTGATATTGTAGTGGTTGCTATGTAAGTTTCCATGGTTACACTTCCTGTTGTGAGTGAGGTTAGTAACACACTGTCACCTACACCAAAAGAAAGAATGTTACAAGCCACTGCAAACTCACAGCAAATCACACAAACTAATGTATCTACTAATACAATACTATAAAATGCTATTAAAATTGTGATTTTTTCCCCAAATTTTAATTGAAATGTAGAAAACATTTATGATTATAAAATTATAAAATAAAATTAATAGGACTGTATCTTAAATAATGGGAAATAATTTCTCCCTTAATTTATGAAGAAAAAAAAATTCAATAAAATTGCAAGCTTTATATTGAGATAATCTTGTTTGTCATTCCTGAGAATAAAATTCATGCAACTTCAGACAATTTATATTACCTTATTGCAATATTGGCTGATATATTTGAGGACTTGATACCCTTTGAAGTGACATGTCAAGCCTTATTTGAGTGGTTTAGCAATGTAACTCCATGGTACAATATAAAGACACAAGGTTTTCTAGGGTACATGGTGACCTTAATTCACAAATTCATATACTCAGAGAGATCATCTTGAATATTGAAAAGAAGAGATTTTGGGGGTGGGGGTGGGGGGTGGAAGGGGGTGGTTCCCTTCAATGAGTA
The DNA here is from genome assembly GCA_003671525.1 of Saccostrea glomerata. Lineage (NCBI taxonomy): Eukaryota > Metazoa > Mollusca > Bivalvia > Ostreida > Ostreidae > Saccostrea > Saccostrea glomerata. The sequence continues at coordinate 155,151 of PRKT01000122.1, forward strand.
AAATTAATACCGATACTTTTGAAAGATGCACTTCATGTTCAATTATTGCCTTACATTTCATTAAGATTTATATTATCTTTTATATCAAGTAGCAATCATGGTCTATAGTTCCAGACATAAAATGTTCTATGGATATATTCATTATATAGCTGAAAACCCAAACAAACTATAATACTAGATTCCTTAAGGATATGAAGTCATGCAACTCTTTTATTTCATCTTGCAATCAGTAGTCCATACATCCAGACATTGATTCAGAAATGTCTATGAATATTTTCATTATATATACGACCAGTAACTGAAAACCCAAACAAGTTGTATACAGCTTTCATAAGCAGTTTTACTTGGTATAGCTATATATGTATTCCCATAATGAAGAAGAAATTGCAAAGAAATAATAGGAACTCAATATAATAGAGGATGCTCAATTGGTTATAACTAGTATCAGTCTGAAATAACAATATTTCAAGCAAATTCATCTTAATAAATGCCCCGTTTTCAGAATGGTTAAATATATGTTCACATCTTAAAGTCTAGTCCTTGTCATTAAGTATGCAGCTGATATTGATTGGAAATGATGAAAAAGGAGACTTTATTGTGCGGAAGGGAACCACTGCACATAAAATGAACAGTGATGAACTTTTCCAAGTCCCTGGAAAATTCTGTAAAAGTTATAAATCTCCCCTAGATTTGTGCAGCTGAACAACAAAAATCGATACAGACATGCCGCATAATTGAATAAAACTTTTCCTCCAACTGCAAAGAATTTGTCAAAAAATGACCTGGATTTTTCTAGAAAATGTCAAATCTGCATTATTGATCCCAATACTCCATTTTATGCACTTGCAATTTGTCTAGATGTCAATTTTGTTTGCCTTCAGAGAAAATTTGTCAAGTTGTGCCAAGTTTCAATTTCCATTTCTAACAGTTACATAAATCATGTGTTTGATGTAGATCAACATGGTAAATATCAAGCCGTATTGAAATAAATTCAAATGATTATAAATAATGAAAAAAACTTTTCTCTAAATATTTTCAAATAAACAAAAACTTATATGCAAAAAGTATAATGTACAACAATTAGGCAAGTGACAGAATCCGTGACCACATGTTACTAAATACTAAAATATTATATGTAATTTCTTGAGTTTGAGGGACAAATTAGATTAAATTATTATGCCCTTGTAATCAAAGATGGCAGCGGTATATAGTTTTTGCCCTGTCCATCCGTCTGTTTGTTTATCTGTTAATTCTCTGCAAAAACTTTAACCTTGCCCATCACTTTTGAGTGGGTTGGGCTATAGCTTTCATACTTCACAGGTGTATCCATTGTGACAAGACTTTTTTTTGGGCACCACCAAATTTGACCCCTTGTCCTTGAAGATTGACCCATTTGTACAAAAAAATTCCACCCTTATACTTGGCTATAAACTTTTGAACAGCTGGGGCTTTCATACTTCACAAGTGTGTTCATAGTGACATTTCAAAGAGTATAAATATTTTTAACATTGACTTTAGAGTTTGACCCACTTCAGAAAAACTTAACCTTGGCCATAACTTTTGAATAATTATTACTAGGGCTTTCATATTTTACAAGAGTATTTCTTGGACAAGACCTTTCTTTGGGTACCTCCAACCTTGTCTTCTTGACCATGACCTTGTAGTTTGACACACTTTTACAAAAAATACAAAACTTTGACCTTGGACATAACTTTTCAAACTTTTAGGCTTAGGCTTTCATACTTCACATGTATATTCATTGTGACAAGACCTTTCAATTAATATAGATATTTTTGACCTTGACAGAGTTTGACCCACTTTGATTTTTGTCTTTTGTCTTTTGAACTGAGTAAGTACTAGGGTTTTCATATTTCACATATGTATTCCTTGTGAAAAGACTTTCCTCTTGAAACCAAAAATGTTGACCTTGACCTTGGGGTTTGACTGTGATACTTCAACCCTTTCCATATTTTAGCTGCCAATACGGGGGAATCAGTATTTAATCACAAACACATCTTGTTTTTATAAGGCACTGCTTTCATCTATTTCTTTTAAATACTTGAATAGGATTGTTTGTGAGTTTCCATTTAATTATAGCTATTATAAGCATGATAAGGAGACTGACAAACAACATAAAAATATATAATAAGCAATACAGTGAAACAACTTGAGTAAGCATGACTAATTTTCCCTAACTTTATACATTATAATTCACATGTACACTAGCTTCAATAAATCATGAAGGCCATTGAGAAATCAGAGATAAAGTATATATCCACCACAGCTGTTTCCCTCCCACAAACAAAAGTCATTGATTATTTATCTGTAATCAATGGACCATGCCAGACAACAAAGGCAACAGCATCCCCCAAACTCTGGGTGGAGTGTCTGTATAATGTTTACATATTATGTGACTTTACAATATGATGCAGTTAATGGACTTGATCTATGACATTTCATTTTCACACCTTTAATTCCGAAAGTACTTCAAAATAACCCAGTACATGTGCAACATTTCATTCTTTACCTTTTGAAAAATAGACATTGATCTAAACTATCAAGCTGATTTGACGGATCTTATCCAGACATTTTACTTAAAACTCTTTTCTGGTCAAATAAAATACTTTCAAACTTCAATTTACAATTACAGCACTTAATTTCCCTAAGTCTGTTTTTCAAATAATTACTTTTAATATATTGCAGTAAGTGGAAATATAATTAAAAATAATTTCCCTTAACATTAGGTTTTTATGTTTGTACTGCCCTTATTTCATTCATGTTTGATAAGAAAGAGTAAAAAGTTTCACATTTGCCACCAATGAGACCATAAAAAAGACCTTCCACAAACAACCAGTTATCTTGTGTTTTAAGAGCTTTTTGCAGCCTGGCTACAATAGCACTATGACTGTCAAGCAATCAAAATGCCATCCCTCCCACTCAAAAAGGTTTCTTTGGGATGAAAAGGTTAGCATCTACAGGTTCATAACTTACGAGATAAAAAATGAACAGATTAGGAATTTGTTTTTATTATCACCTTGTGTATGTCTTGAGGTGAAGAGAGGAATGGTATTGAGCAATATTTATTTTCGATGACCAAGTCATGTCTCATGTGAAGTATTTATAAATGAGAAATCTCTTTTAATGTGGGTGAACCCTTAATCTTTCAAATGAAGTTGATCCACCCTTATGCCCTAATTGTGGATGGCCTATATATAAGATTTCATGATGTGGTATTGTGGATAATCCAGTTTTATGATAATCCAATCTAATGACAGTTATAGCAATTTTTGGTACATGTACATCAATTTTCTAGAAAAGCAAGAATTCTGAGAGCACTGCATAACCAATACTAGTCTTGTGGAAAGAATATGAACAGAGCCTTACAAATTCCACAGGATGTAATTCCATCAAAAATCATTAGAGCAGAGTAGAATGTGAACTTGATATACAACTTATCAATGTACTACAGACACAAATACCAAAATGTAGTTCAATATATGCAGGTGTTTCGGGGAAAAATTGTGGAAATCAAATGGAAAATCTGCTTTCCTTAAAAATTAAACATGCAGTTATCTGTAAATTGAGAAGATTCTCTAAGGTATCAAAAAATGAACTCAATCTTTACAAGCATTAAGGAAAAAAATGCAGAAAACCATTGCTGGAGGAATATACTGAGAGACAAATAGACAGCTAAATGGACAGACAGACAGACAGACAAGGAGGAAACCTATCGTCACCTCCAATTTTACCATGTATTAAGTCCAATGATATGTAGATAGCTCATCATATATGTAGTTTTAATTTTAGAATATATCATAATTTATCAATTATGGCTTGTAAACCCCTAATACCTTGTAAATGTTCGAGATGAATCATATATTTTAAAGCTATTTAACAACTTTAAATTGACAGACTTGAAGATGCAAGGCCTGTTAAGGTAATGCTTCCTGTACTTAGAAAGTAACAAATAAAAATTTAAAGTACATATATACAGGAGCTAAAATATAAAGAATTCAATTTATTGTTAAGTACTTTAAAACCCTAATTATTAAACCAATTATTACCATTACCTACTGAATTTGCTTCTAGTATAAAGGTGTTGTTTATCAAGAGGGCAACTTTATAGTGTGTTTTAATAGAACAAATTGGTATCAAGTACCCAAATATCTTTCAAGGTGTCAAAAAAACATCATGAAACTTTCTCCCACACGAACAAAGCAGCATCAGTGAATAAACAATTCAAATTGAGACATACAATCATATTATATCTATTGACATTTAATCTGAAGTTTGCAAAACTTAAAAACAATGAAATCAAAACAGCCCCACATTAAAATACTTTCCATTTTTCAAATTAACAAAAATAAATGTAGGAGTTTGTTACACATTATCGTAAAATAAATATAGAACTAAGGTGGAGGCAATCCCTTATTGTGGGAGGGGCAAAAACGCTACCAAAAAATAAAAATTCTCTGATGTAAAAAGTGATTCACGAGAGAAATTCCTGTGTTTGGCAAATTCCAGTGGGCACCTGTATTGCTCCTCTATAGAAACAGCGGGGTGATGTCAGAGAGAGAAAGTTTACAGAAACAGTCCAAGCACCTGAGCAAACCAATTCATCACACAGGACCATCAGAAGCCTTCGTCAAACATTGTCACACCGTTACTGCAGACCTCATTCAAATTAAATTACTTCAATTAGGCCAATTAAATTTTTTAAAGTCTTTATAGGTGAACCAATAAGCTTTTTGATTTTCAATCCCTCAGAAGCAGTCGACGTTTCAAGCAAGGAGTCCCGTACTTCCGAAGAAGGGTAACAAACAAGTCAATTGAAAAATACTTTTTCAAAGTGATGAATGTCTGGACATGTAAGAATTTGACAAGAAATAAATGAGTTTAATGAGTTTATAGATCAGCTGGATTAAAACTGATGTTTTCTTGTACAGAGCCAGAAAATCGGGGCACCGAGTTAATCATTATTCAGATTCTTGACAAGATGCTTGGGTTACTGTGTACATGGCTTTATATAATACGTAGGGCATCTAAAAACATTTTCAAAAGAATTTATATACAGACTTTATAACATTTTTCAAACTCTCTGCTGTGTTATCCCCTACAAATTTCTGACAGAGATAAAAAAAAAAAAAGTCTCTTTGCCACGAGCACGGAAATATCAGAATATAGTCAACTCTACCTTCATGAAGTATAATATTATTAAAGAAATTTAATGGGACAATATGTGACCATAACAGATTTTTTCTATAATTTTTTTTTTGTAAATGACCTCAATAGATAATCTTAACAATGACTCTCTGGCCATACCTATAATGACATACTCTTTGATCCAAGTATGAAATTAACTCATCTGTTTCATATGGATTAGTTTTATATCAAAACCATTTAATAACTTATGTCAATCTTTCTCCATAGTTAAATCTTGAAGCATGGTTCTCCTGAACTTGTCTATAGAAATGAGATTACCTTTTTGATTTCGTTGTTATCATATGAATTAATCTATCAAGCATATTTTGGTTGTTTAGTTATTTTTATCAAACATTTTGAACCAAGGATTAATAAAAAAATTGTATATAATTGCATGATTATCCTACTTGACATGGTTAAGGAAACATGTGTTACTTTAAATGACAAAAGCAAAGGCTAATTTTGATTTTTTTTTAAACAAAAATATACATTTATAACCTTTGTCTTCCCTATTTCAGGTATAAAAGCAGAAATGAAATTTTCATTGGAAAGACATTTCCCTAAAACAGGACAATAAGGCCTCTTAATTAGGCTCTCTCCTGCACATGGTCGTAATCTCTGTAAATAGTAACACAAAAGTTTGTCAACACTGACATTGATTGTGTCTGGTCCAACTGGACAAACACGGGAATTATCTCCCCTCTCGGGAAATCGGTGACGGCCATTTTAGAGAACCTTGGGTCTATGAGGACCTTTCTCTACCCTTTGAAGTCTGTAGATAATTCGGTTTTTGTTGATTTCTTTCAGTGTTTAGTCGACATAAGTAAACAGATTGCTTGATTTATTTTCAACTTATCATTTAACCAGGATGTTTAAGTTTGATAACTTGATATTGGGTGTTGAATTTCACGGACCATTATTACCTGTCTATTAAGAATTCTTTCCTACCTCAGATTCTATAAATGTTGACTTCATTGTCATACTCATAATTATAAATCATTAGTACCCCATCAAATATAAATCATAAATATAACATTATCATTTTTTAAAACTTGGTTTAAACTCAAAGAGAACTCAATATATATAAATCTTCAAGGAAAAAGCTGCTCTTTTTTTGGACTGAAAATTAAGCAGGCTGGGGGTCAACAGCAAATAAACCATCAGATATAACTTAATTTTTTTAGATATGATATCCTTAGCTGTCAACCATCATAAACTGGCATAGAAAATTTCATACATTTTTGTTTTAAAATTTGTCTTTATATGGAGCTCTTCTTCTAAAGGAAATCAATATAGTCTGAAAATTGCAACAACCACCCAGCCCTCTTAAGCAAAATACAGTCAAACCTGATTATCTTAAATGGGACCAAGATTAAACTTCAAGATATCCAGGGAATCAAGATAAAGAGGGTAAAACACAAATTAGAGTGATTAGGACTGTCAACTCACTTTGACATTATCACTGGTATTTCAAGATATGAGGGTTTAAGATAGTGGAGCTCAACTTTATGGCTTAATTATGCATATATTTAATCTAAAGAGAACAACAGTTTTATATATGTGTCAATTAATTACCAAAATTCACAATTCAGATTGGCTCATATCTTATCTCTTCAAAGTTCTTTTTACAAACAAGAAATGCGCACAAGAAAAATACCATGTCAGATGGTCAGGGCAATATATGATCCTAACTAGTTAATTAACAATTCATACCCACAATATCAACCAATAAACTTCAACAGTTACTAGCCTGTGAATCAATTTATAAGAAATCAAGAAGAAAGCTCTAATAAAATTTCTCCCCCTATATATACATAATTAATAACATTGCATTGTTTAGTTTTCTATGGTAACTACTTATGACCTTTATTTCTAAACATGGTCTATATAAGGTGTCCATGGCAACAGCTGTCAAATTGTTTCCCCGAGAGAGAGAGTGCAACACATTTCCTTCTCTGTCGAAAATCATAAGTTTTCCTTTTCTATAAATGATTTCGAGAGAAGAAGGGATTAATTGCGTGACAAACATCGCCCCTTGCCAGTAGCAGCTGAGGGATAAAGAAGTCGTGCTTATGTAATATTCATGGACTCTGGTGGAAAAAGAAAAGAAGAAAAACGCCTAAACAGGAAAAGCCAGTTTATCAGGTGTCATGATGGACTTATCACTGATAAAGAGGTCTTTATAAGATGGTGGCTAATTCCTTACTTGTTTCTCTTAAAATTGTAATTACAGAGAACTCATCAAACTATTATTGAATTAATTCTATAGTCTCTTAACACATATTTTAATACTTACATGAAACTAAACATAATGTGAGCAATGAGCTCACTAATTGATACCCCCTGCCCCTTTGTTAATTGGTATGGAAACCCAAAATCTGTGTCCCATCCCATCAAAGATAAATTAAATAGAAGCTACACAATATGAAACTTGAAATAAAGATACTGGGAAAGTTTATTCAGTGGTATAAAGTTGATGATAAAAGATTACCAGGTAGTATATGTACCACCAATGTTACAGATGAAATGGATGTGTGACCATGTTTAGCCATTGGAAATGCCAAATAAGTGTCTCATCAAAAAGTAAAATACTAATCGGAGGTGCACAATTGCACTCTGTGAAAAAGATTCAATGAAAGTCTCATGGAATTTTATTTCATGGTATAGGAGGAGTTGCAAATAAGAGAATGTGCATGATGGATTGGGGGGGACACACTGACTGACTGAGAGACAGATTGGATGCCCTGCTAACTATTTACCCCCACTTGAAAAAGGGGAAGGGGGTATAATTAAGTTATAAAATTTAAATATGGCTGCATTTCATTTCCGGAATTTTGGGTAATTATCAACTTTTCATTTCCGACATTTTATAATTTTCATTTCCGACATTTTTTTGTTTTCATTTTCGACATTTTTCAAATACATATGTAGTACCTATAGTAACAGATCTGATAACTTTACTAAATTAATGAAAAATTTAAAAGAATAAATCATAAATAAATCATTAAAATCCCAATTTTGTAAATCTATCAGTGACTTGGACATAAGTATGGTGCTGTCACTTACAATTACGGTAATTTAGTGCACATTAAATGTGGTGAAATAGTTTTATGCTCATTGAACTCCTTTACCTAATAAAAGTGCTACATGAATGTTTATATGTATAGTTTTTTTTTATTAATATTTTGGTATAAATACTTTAAAATTCCATTTTCTTTTACTCAATAAAAAAAACTTTGGAAACATTGAATTGCCGAACAGGTAAATTCCGGAAATGAACAAGAAATTATGTCGGAAATGAAAACAAAAAATGTCGGAAATGAAATAATAAAATGTCGGAAATGCTATGCATATTTCCGGAAATGAAAATGCAGCGTTAAATATTAGCATCGATAAAAATAAAAATTTACAACTTTTTTGAATAGTCTAATTTTGAATAAAATGTATTTGTATGATCAAAATAAAAAGTCAATTATTGACCTATGTGTAAACATGGCCTCCCATTTATAAGGTTGTAACAATAACAGTAATGCTCTATAGTACTTGCTGGAATTACTCCCATATTAAGTTCCTGAATAATTGATCATGGGATAGGTTAATATTTATAGTATGTCCAATATCTATCTACGTTTATTGCCTAACAATAAACATTGCAAATATGGGTGTCTATGACATTGACTGAATCACCTTTTACAACCACACTGATATCATATGCACCTGATCTTTTTATTTTAAATATTTAGAAGTTTCCATTTTAATTGTCATCTACATCTGTTGCAATTTTCTGTCAATTTAGAAATCAAATTGATTAATCATATTCTGACAGTTTATTAATAAATCAATATGAACATTGACATCAAAATAAAGTTGTGAAAAAAAAGAGGGAAAGATTGTCCTTGTTTTAAATATTTTTAGCCAAGGAAACTTTTAAATTATCACATTTACAATTATTTAAGTTAAAATTCCTTAGATAAAAGATGCAATAAACAAATTAAGTGTGCATATAAAGTGTTTGACCCACTTTGTGAGATCAAATAATTAAAACATAATTCATCCCAGATTACTTTTGGTTTACACTATTTTCTTTTTAAAAATTTTATTCAATTAGAAATTATAAAAACTGATTTAATTAATGAAATTCAAACCTCTCTTTAATCCCAAATTTTTAATAAAGAAGTAAAATAAAATTGGATTTTAAACAATATGTAAAAGTCAGACTATTTAAAAATTTGGTACTTTTATTGGCCATGTCCCCCATATTTAAAAAAATACTTAAAAAATACTATGTGTCTAATGTCTATTATTTTTTCAGTGGGCCTAGTTATGTTAATATATATTTTCTATGTTCATAAACATGTATGATCTATCTTTAAGTTCTATAGATATACCATTCAAATTATTTATTCCTTTGTCATATATAAATATCCACATTTGGGCAAAAGAATCACGGGTTATATACTTTACACAAGGAACATACCTTGTATGGAACCATTTGTTGATTGTGGATTCGAACCCGCGATCAGTGAAATGAACACAAGCACCACACTCAGCACCGCTGCACCGTTATCCATTCTCGTCATCAATCAAAACCCACCAAAACGAGAAAAACTATTAATTTTCACATAACCCTGTAATTAAAGTTTTCCAAGACACTTTTCACTTCGTTTAAATGATGTGTAAAACTTTCAAAGTTTTTTTTCAACAGTTTTCGCTTTAAATTTTCGCGTGTGTGAACCTGTTCATGCCTCGCTGTAAAATCAATGTGCATCCTTGTCGCCAGACAGGGACATCAAAATGCTCTCTTTCTCAGTTCATCCCATTGCATAGAAGAAGTCTGCGTCAAAGAAAAGGCACATCCCATTTAAAGTTCGGCAACAGTGGCATGTCTGTAGTCCACACGCTTTCTGCCGAGTCCGTTGTTTACATGCGCTGGCAAGGATGTAAATGAGACTCCGCGTTCTGAAAACCTACAAAGGGGAGTAACTCTCTCTCTCTCTCTCTCTCTCTTTTCTCTCTCTCTCTCTCTCTCGTTGATCTATAGAATTTCAGCGTCGGAACCTACAGGTTTTCTTTCTGCATTCAGTGATTGAATTTGTGATCTTAATTCCTCTAACAATTTAGAAGATAAATTACTGCCTTTTGGAGTGTGCTTTTTTTTTCAAGAAAGGACGGGAAAATAAACATGTTCAAATATTTTTTATGCTAACCCTAATGTTATCGAATTTCATGATTTGTTTTAAGACACTGAAGTCATTTTTGGACTTGCAAAATTTTATTGTCAGTAGTAAATTAATAATAACAATTAAAACTACTGTAAAATATTTATAAGATCTATAAATTTATTTTATACTGGCAATTAGGCCACTTCTTTACTTATGTACGTTAATGTCACTCACTCATTGGGGTCTTTGTCATTAAAACAGAAATGAAAATTTGAAACTCGTTTGTTATAAATGGAAATTCTTAAAATGGTAAATTTGTGCTTTGTGTAATTTTCGTCTGTCTAAATATGTCATATAAGAATCGCTGAAATTAGAATAATTTTTTCTTTTTAAAAAAAAAATCTTCATCCTTTCATAAACAGCCGTTATAGGAATATGATATTCTTAAGAAATGCTAATTATTTTAAATTTTTTTTTTTAAATAGTTTTCAAATCTTTCTTTTGATGAGTGAATTGAAATACATTTCACAAAAACATCGTCCTGAAATCAAGCGCCTATGGAAATTACGAATTACACACTAATACAGGTACATAACAGAACAATAACTACGTACGAGCATTCCTTTTTAATCCGTCTTTTATTTAAAAAAAACTGCTATCACTTAATTAAATTCAAATGAAATTTCCTCCAAAATTTCATGTTTTCTTTTTTCTAGAGTTCTCAGAAATATGAAGGCAAAGATTTTTTAATTTTTTCAAAAAGCTGTAATTCTTTTTAACAAACTTTTTTTATTTGCATGAGGCGTGACTACAACATTTCGTTCACACAACTCACCATCTCAGTGAGTATATCTCGTTCACAGGACATATAATTAGGATGCACTAAATCTGTCCAAAGAATATTGGGTAGGACTGGGTTACTGTTAGTGAAGTTGATTTTCTTATGTAGATTAGGGTGTAAAGGTAAAGGTAAAGGTATGTGCAAGAAATCTAAATTGGGGCGAATTTCCATAGAAAAATCAATAAACTTAAAGAAATTTACAAAATGATGTAAGATTTGACTTTTAAGTGCATTTTTTGTCAGAGCAAGTTATGCATGTACGATTTTCTTCAATTTTTTCAGGGGAAGAGAGTACATGTACTCTCAGATCTAATATACATCTCATTCTGTCGGTCTAAATTGATATGTACGAGAGAGTACAAATCAATTTTTTTTAGCACACACCTTTCAAATTTTATGACCAAGGATAAAATTTTGCAAATAAGGGTCAAACTCTAAGGTCAAGATCAAGAGTTGGTACTCAATGAAAAGGCTTGTCATAAGAATTAACAAGAATTAAGACATTACTAAAATTTAAATTTGGCTTTTATTTTATAACTTTTGGTGTTAGTGTTTCAACTTCATAGTTATACATGTATATCTTGTGAGAAGAATTTTCCATCTAAACATGTTTTACATATTGACCTTGAAGTCGGAGCTTGGCCGTCTTTTTAAAAAACCTAACCTTGGTAATAACTTTTGAACAGTTTGAGTTAGTAGTTTCATTTTTCACGAGCCTATTTTTATCCCCCCCCCCCCTCCCCCGAAATCGAAGATTAGGATGAATAGTATTTGCCCTGTCAATTCGTTTGTCTGTATGTTTGTTTGTCCGCAAAAACTTAAACCTTGCCTATAACTTTTGAATGGGTGAGGATTTGGCTTTCATATTGATATTTCACAGGTGTATTCCTTGAGAAAAGACCTTTTTTCGGGTTCCACCAAATTTGATTTCTTGACCTTGGAGTTTGACCCACTTTTACAACAAATCTAAACTTTAACCTACTGTAAATCCGTTTTTATAATAATATTCCTTATCATTATTCAGAGGAACACCCACAACTCGTGAAAATTACGTCTCGTTAATAAAGAGTTAAAGACTATCTCGCCAAAATAAGATGTCGCCAAAATTTAGTGATCTACAGTATATATACTTTTTGAACAGTTGGATTTCATACTTCATATGGTTATTCATTGTGACAAGACCATTCATGAAAAGGTTTAAATATTTTTAACCTTGACCTTAGAGTTTGCCCAGTTTTTTGGCCATAGATTTAGAACAGTTAGTACTAGGGCTTTCATATTTCACTGATGTATTCCTTGTGAATAGATACGAAGAACTTTGACCCCTTGACCTTGACTTTGTATTTTTATTTGCATTTGAAAAACTGAAATCTTCGTCACACAATGTTAACTGCTATGCGAGACAGTCTGTATAGTCATGTTCAATAGGCATCGTCCCTTGGTGCCCCAAGTAGTCAGGCCAACGAATTAATATTTCCTCCAACAAGCTGTCCTGGTTGCATGAGGTACAAGACCGAGCAATCCGTTTTTTCATTTTTTCCAGACTGCTCAATAGGCATCGTCCCTTGGTACCTTATGCTGCCAGGCCAACAAAATATATATACTTTTTGTGATTATATGACTATTAATAATAATAATTTGATTACATAACGTGTTTGCTATTATCCACCTGGTCATTGCAGTATAAAGGAGCTTGGTATTTTATTACTTTTTTTTTCTTTTTTTTCCCTTCATATTATTGTATTATTATCATTATATTACATATGTAATGCTTATATTTCATTGTGAACTATACCCTGTATATCAGTATTTCAAATCTGAGAACTTTTACATGTGAGGATCAAGTCAATTTTGCTTTGTTATAATCATGATTATATTGTTGTTTCTTAATTGTATATGCCCCCAGAGGGCCCTTGATTGGTGAAATAAATAAATAAATATACGGGGGCATCAGTGTTTCACAAACACATCTTGTCTATGAGAAGACAATCCCTCTGGTACCAAAGAAGATGGGCGTATTTGGCGTTCGATCTGCAGGAATCAGTTGTACGGAACATTAGATTATGGTTTAAATGTCCATGATTTGGTTTGCTAACCATAGCTGGTCAGATTTAACAAACAACCAAAGGATTTTTTTCAATTTATTTTCAAAAACCTTGTCAGATTGTTACTATTATGGCCGTTTTTCTTAGGAGTACAATAACGTAATAATGCCTAACAAAAAATAAAAACCTATAAGATATCATCGTCGCAAACCACTGCCAAAATGTACGCTCCTCTCCCATCTGGTAGGAGAGAGCTATATATGCGGACTCCGGACCGTGGCTTGAGACGATGTTAAGATATAGGCCTATATATAAAAGACCTAGATGATAATCATATACATGTATATGTATATATACATCAAAGTGTAGAATAGAAGATTGATTTCTTTCTCGGTGCAACTAATTTAACCTAGTTTATCTAATTTAAAACTTTAATAAATCACTACATAAAATGCAACTGAAAAAAGAATTGATTATTTAAAAAAAATAATTAACGCACTGCGAAAGCCAAGCGAGATGAGCAAACTTCATGCTGCCATGGTGCGGCAAAGTTAAATAATGAAGGACATCCATTAAGAACTGATGGTATGTGGTACTCACTAATTTGTGTGCATTGTAAGAAAACTTGACACGAAGTAAAATTATGTACTTTAAAATGTATTGATTATATATATACGTATCCTAGGTCACCATAATCGGATGTCAAGTTTTTTAAATTATCAATATGACCCCATGGATTTTGATGCTGGCATAAACCAGTCATTGTCGCTGAAAAGATTTAAGGAATCACTGTCTAGTTAGTATAGTATGCCAGGGCATCAACAATAGTGGGAAACATGGGATAATTTGCATAACGGGCGAACCCCGTTATGCATAAATTATCCCATGTTTCCAACTATTGTTGATGTCCCTGGCATACTATACTAACTAGACAGAGATTTCTTATATTTCTATTTCATTGTGAAATAAAATTGTAGATTTAAACTTTAAAAATGCAGACATAGATTTAAATTACACGAAGATTCCCATCCCACTTTCAATAGTCCTAGCCCACTGACGTCATGGCAGCCGCACGAAATTTTCATGCATATTTAGCCTCCTTAGCGTCAGACTCAGGGACAGATGTGCACGGGATTTGCATGCATACTAGGCCTCCTTAGCTCCTGACCTATCGACCTGCCTAATTTACATTCCGGCAGAATTATCAGGAAATCAACTCCGCTAACTTTTAAAGGGTAATCACGGAGAAAAAATTTAGAAATGGAAATATTATCTTTTAGCTTTATTTACTCTTGTATATTTTAAGATTGAAGCTCAACGAAAGAAAACTGCATGTGGTGTTAGAAGCAAAATTCTGCAAGAATGCATGGTGAGCTAGTAACACAACTTTGTAGTTATAACTGATGATTCAAATAGTATAAGGAGTTCAAAATTTATTCCTAAATTGCAAATGTATATGCAATAATATTTCTACAATGTCAAATTAAAACGATTTGATGTTAAGCTTAAACGTGATATCACGTTGATTAATCGTTCATACAGTGGGAGCAGAAATATTAATAGCGTAACATTTCTAATTTCATTATTTATATAAGACCAATTAATAAACATGTTTCAAACGAACTTTCACTTCTCTTTCTAACTCTTTCTAAACATTTATTTTTTTTACATAATAGGAAACAGTTGCCAAAAAGTTGAATTATATGACCCTCATTCGTGCAGATATTTCCAGATAAATAGAAATGATAGAGGCACTTCACAAAGAGCTTGTGGTAAATACCTAAGCATAAAGTACATAAAAAGATTGTTATTTCTGTGATATACACCTTAATTGCTTTTGAATTTTTGACTTCCAAGAACATTCTTAAAAATTTGTTGAATTCGTTATAATGATTTATTTTTTGGTCCTAAGTCTTCTGATAGAAGAATTGGTAATCTTAAACAGAAGTCTAAAGAAAATTAAAATAATATAAGACAAAAAATACGGGAGAAATCGAAAGTTAGTTTTATAATTTCTTACAAACTTTTTTGAATGAGCTTAACTCCTACGTCTTAACTTGTCATATTTTATTTATTTTAAAGGATTCCAGTTTAGAGAGGAGAGCAGATGATGATGATGATTATGGTGATGAAATATTTGTACCCCGGAAACTTTTCCTTTTTAAAGTGGATTCTTTCAAGGTCAGTCTAAATCCCCCCCCCCCCCAAAAAAAATTTAATGTTCACATCCCCTTAGAGAGACGCATATATACTTTAGTGTTTCAAACAATAATTTCGATCATTTCGATCTTTCAGAATGATATGCAAAATCAAACAATGTCCATTCAGAAACCGTCTCCGTGCATGCGAAGTTTGGAGGACAAACATGCACATGTTACAGAAAAGGTATAGTATAATGAGACTGATAAAAGTACTGTATTTAAATTCTGTACAAAACGTTTCTATATATATCGCTGTTTTTTAAAAGACATTTCAAATATATTTGTACAAACTAGATTTGTTTTCTTCGGCAGGAATTCCCAACAAAGAAAAGATCTATGAGAACTCGGTATTGAAGTTTTTAGGACTGAAATGAATTTGTCTTAGAAAAAGGAATCTGAGAAATTGTTCATGTTTGTTTGTTTGTTTGTTTTTTTTTTGTGTCATCATTTGATTTTGTGAAAAAAAATTTATATTTCGTTGAATGTAAAAATAATATAATATAATGCAATGTAAAATTGAAATAGATTCTATTGGAAGGTTTTCTTTTTCTTTCTTTTTTATTGTAATACTTTACAAATTTTGCTGGTTTTAAATTAAAAACATTATTTAGACACCCGAGGAGTACAATATCTACGGAGTCCGAAGGGCGAGGTGAATGTTGTTAACGTACTTCGAATGTAGCTAAATTATACATCGTATTAACCAAAAATAAGCAATAATTGTTTTACTATATGATTCAATGATTAAGTTTTTATATTTTTTATTTCTTTGTCCGAAATAAAACTACAAACTGTAAAAATATTTGATTCCTACAGAATGCTTCTGGTTTATCGATATCGATAGGCGTCGCGAGGTTTATAAAACCATTGGTAGGGGGCTCCACGTAAATACACAGACGCAGAGGTAGAGGCTTGTCTAGCACATGAATTTACGTGAATGAAATGCATGTAAAGTACTAGTATGTAAATACAATCAATAGATAAATTTCAGAGGTTTTGGTTTCATGAGGATGAGCAAGCAATTGGCTTGCGTAAGAAGATGGGTGAACATAATTAGCGAAACTCCAATCTCAATATTGAGAACTTTAATCTTAATATTAAATTCACAAAATGTGCATAGTTTTTACATATTGAAACATTACATGTCAGGAGCATACATATGTACATGGGATCGATTTTAAAAAGGGGATGGGTGGGGCATCATAAGGGAAAGGCAAATTTTTTCTGATGCAAGTCATTTACAAAGGTCAAGGTCAAAATTAGAAAAAAAACTTTCATATGGAACACATCTGTGAAATTTGATAATCCTAGTGCTAATTGTTCAAAACTTATAAACAAGCTTAAAGCAAAATTTTGTGAAAGAGTGGGTCAAAAGTAAAGGTCAAAGTCAAAAGTAAAAAATAGTTATACCCATTGAAGATGCCACGAGAAATATACATGTAAATTTTGAAAACCCTAGCACTAGCTGTTCAAAAGTTATGGCCAAGGCTAAAATGTGGTATTTTTTTTAAGTATTTCAAACTCGAGAGTCAAGGTCAAGAGGTGGTACTCGAAGCAAGGTTAAAGTTTTTGCGGACAAACAAAAAGACAAACAGACGGACAGGGAAAAAACCATATACCCCTGAATCTCCGCATCCATTACGGGAGCATGATAAAAATTGCAAATTTATACAGGTGAATCTGGCAAAAAAAAATTGAATATTGGAAAAAGAGTTTTCTAAAACCAATTTTAATGTTATTTGGTGGGATGTTAAGATCTAAAAACAAGGTAGGAGATTTCCATTGAACATTTAATTTCATCTTTATAATTAAATTTTAAAAAATGTGCAGTCTTGAAAAATGTTGAGGAGACACCCCCACCCCAACATACCTAGTTCACCTACACAATTAAATCATACCGTATACATAGTTATTGCGAGATATTTTTTATGTGATTGAATAGTTCTTAGTTGACCGGTCTGTCAATATATTGATATTATTCGGAGAGCTACAGTTCCGCAGATAGGTAAGGATACAGAATTGTTAAAAACATTGTGTTGACCTGCTTATGTCACTTACGGAGTGAAATTAATAGCTATCGACGTTGTATTGTATATCCTGGCTCGGGACAGTTTACACGTTATAAAAGAGTTCCAAACTGTTTAAATCAGGATATATCATTAAACTTGGGTAGCTATATATTTATTTTTTGGGGAAAAAATGAATTTCCTTCATGAAGTGTTGAAGTTAAGTCTTTTTCTCCTTTTAAGATGTGTTTATGAAACACTGATTAGCATATGGCGAGGGTTGAAGTTTTTCGAATGACTCCAAGGTCAAGGTCAAAATAAAGTTCAAATTAATGGAATCGACCAAGTGATGGTCTTGTCACAAGAAAGATATATATACCTGTGAATATGAAAAACCTAGTTATAACGGTTCAAAAGTTACGGCCAAGGTTAAAGTTTTTTTAATAAGTCAAATTCTAAGGTCAAGGTCAATGGGTCAAATATTTTTACCGTTAAAAGGTCTTGTCACAATAAATACTCATGTGAAATATGAATCCCTAGTACAGACGATAAAACTTTATGGCAAAGGTGTGGTAATTTTTGTAAAACTTGGTCAAACTCGGGGGTCATTGTTAAATTTGGTGGTACCCGAAGAAAAGTTTTGTTACATGCACCTCGTCCTGTGAAATATGAAAGTCATATCCCCGCCCGCTCAAAAGATATGTTTTACGGAAAACAGACAGACAGACAGACAAGTAGGCAGTCGGACGGTCAGGGCAAAACAAAATTATTTATTTACATAAAGATTAATAAGATTATGGGAGGGGGTAAAAATCCTTAATTTATATTCTCCCAGATAGAAAAATCCCCCCAGATGCTTTCATCCTGACACACTTACTCATTCATATTATAAGCAAATGTTTCATTGTGACATATAGACTTATGTAAATAGACTGTGTGTGTATTAATGTATCACATAGCTACAGATATGAAGTTAATTTTTAATCTTCATAATCCCTCTCTTTTGTGGGCATTAGGATCACCTGCCTTCCTGACTACCACGTGATATTGTGGTAACGGTTTGGCAATGTGCCCATTGTAACGGTACGTGAAATCGGTTTTCATTGGCTACTCAATAATGGTAATAGTTTCGTAAAAATTAAGATGACGTTTTACCATTCAATTTTTATTGATCCGGAAACAAATAAATACACTTTTATTCGATATAACTCTTACATCCCATGACAACCCTTCTAATAATGAAAATTTTTAGTACCAATAATCTGCAAATAGATTTATCCAATGAAAATTGCTGTTACATCTACTCTGGCAAAAGACCGCGAAAAGAATTATTACCCCATTGAGAATTGTTTTTGTTTACGGTTTGGTGTACAGGAACTCTCAGGATTAAACAGATTAGAAAGTTGTTTATATAATTGTGTATTGTTCATTATCACTTAATGAACTAGTGTCTTGCGAATGTAATGGGTTGAAGAGATGTGAATTCGAAGAAATGGATGTGTACCCAAGTCCACGACCAACCCCCCAATTTTTTCTAGAACCTCAGACATTCTCGACCAAAAAGGTGAGACTTAGGGAATGCCATCAACATTTCATAATTTAATATGTTTAGACGGTGTGACCGTTAGTGAGGGCGGAGCATTTGATCTAGGCCCTAAATATAATCACTTCTATTTTCTATGTAGCTAAAATTATGCACTGACCTTTGCATGTCGTTTATGCCTCAAAAACAGCAGAATATTCTTCGGCCCTTTAATTTTATTTTGCCTCCAGAGTTCAGTATCTACAAAAATTATTTATTTTGATGAAATGAATTATGATATTTACATACACCATATATTAGATAGAACGTTCTATCGTTAAAATGATATTGTCCTACGGACCCGGTTTAACGATAGAATTCGTTCCGTGTATTCGTAATGTAGCAAAAGAAACATGGGCGATAACTCGTACTCACTATAACTCAGTGCATTTACTACGAACAATCTAGAGAGTTCCGAATGTAAACATGGCAGGTAAATTTGAAGCGAGAGAATAACGTTGAGAAAATTAATTGGATTTTCGTCTTTAGATGGATTATTTTCTGGGATAAAAGGGATAAGCAATCTCAAAAAGGTTTGTTTTGATTAATTTGGTAGTTATTTCCAGTGCAAATCCTTTTATATTCTCCAAAATCGTTTCGGAGCGGATCCGCTCCGATTTGCTACATTGCAAGTATATGGGACGTATTCTAACTGTGGTGAGGGCTTGTACCGAGACACAGTTAGATCATTCTAACTA
>PRKT01000122.1:175014-205165 GCA_003671525.1 Saccostrea glomerata
TTCCCCCCCCCCCCCCATTTAAAAAAAAAGACGTATACTTTTATTTTTACGTACATGTACAGGTGTATTACTCGATTAACTTCAGATTGGAAAAAGATGAAATATTTCAAAAGTAGGTTAAGCTACACATTTTTTCTACAAAAAATATAGTCAACTTGATCAATAATGCATAATTTTTTTTCCAGCATTTTTTTATCACATGCTTTAAACTATGCAACACCAGGGACCTATATACTAAAGTATATAGGTCCCTGGCAACACTAATTCCAGCTCAGTACAACTATAAAGATATAGTATTTAAATGAACAATAAAATTGAATATTGTTGAGTGCAATTATATTAAAGACAAGAATATAGCAGTTAGCGACTGACATGTCACCCACCGCTTTTGAGTTATATATCAACAAACTGAACTGATGCACATTGTACATTACCATATAAATGATGTAATTGCAGAGTACAAGTGAAACTGCAAATTGAAAATGAACACAAATATAGCAATTTCCTAATTAAATTCATCCTTACACTCAATACTTCTGTGTAATGTTAATACAAGTAACAAGAAAATTCATATTTTGGTTACCAAATGACAAAAACCAGCATTCAATGACACACACACATATATATGCATCCTTTTTGTTTTTTGTAAACAGAATCATGTTATTGAAATGAGAATTCCTAATGTTTGAAATTTAATTTCTTTTAAAGTCCCAAGATTCTTCGGTTTCAACATCTGAATCACTTTCACTAGATTCTTCTAATTGATTTGTAATTTTGTTTCTAACTGATAAACACATGAAATGATACCATTTATTTGAAAGGTCTTCATTCGGATGTACCCCATCGTATAAATCCTTGTATGATGTTTTTACAATTTTTTTCATTTTGTTGTTTTTCCTACCACATTTTTTTGTGGAACAAATTAACAAATCCCTATCCCATCTTATAGGGTTTGTGAGTTCACACAAGGAACAATTAATGAATTTCAAATCTTCCTCTAAATTTTTTTGCTGAACTTTTCTGTCCTCTTGAGAATAAAGAGATTGCTGTAACTTGCCTTTTGAGGTATTAAAATTGTGAAATTTCTCAAGAGAGACAGATGGAATGCATGTTAAAATGACAGACACATTTTCATATGATTCGAAATGAATAAATAAATCTCTAAATTCAGAAATAATGCACTGCACATTTTCAAATGATTGAATGTATTCAATTTCTGTACCACAGGCATGAGTGACTTTATTAGTCAAATTGCAGATCCCTGCAGCGAATACAATCCATATCTCACAAAATTTGTCAAATTGAATAATTTGTTTTATTTTTTTATCAATAAGAGTTCTGATTTGGCCAATTTTTCCACCCGGTTTAACAACGACATGACATGTATATGAAAAGTCAAACGGTTCTTTAAACTGTAGATAACTTTGCAACTTTGCACCCCTCGAGTCCAGGGCAAAAATTATGTGCCGCATGTTCTGCAAAGAAAATGAAATATGATAACAGTAAAACACGCTTATAGCGAAAACACTTATAACGAATTTATACTTATAGCTAAGTGATTTTCATTCCCAATGACTTTTAGATATATTGTAAACTTAATCGATATAAACAATAATGATTATAACAAAGCAAATTCGTCTCAAGCACTTATAATTACTGTATTAAAAATCAAGAGTAAATTAATAACTTTACACCACTGTAACAATAGAATCATACAATATATTGTATTTGACTGGAAATGGCATCCCAAGTAAATTTATTGTTTTCCTTTTACTAGCTATGTTATAACTTGCTTTTTCAGGTTAAAGGCAGAAGTTTTAATTTATTGACATGAAGAGGGAATTGTGAAGTCTTCATTGAAGATTATACATTTAAAACATTATGTAGAATTTACACTTTATGCACAGAAACTCAGGGTTAGCGACTGGCATGTCACCCACACCATATCTTTCACTGTGCAAAAGATGTATGTTTTGAAAATAGGGAATTAAGTTTTGGAAAAAGACGTAAGTAAGTATTTTTTGTGGTGTTTTTAAGTGATAGCTGTTCAGTTTTCTATTTGTCATGTGTAGGCCTGAGTATTATCAGTGCTTATATGCAAAGTTATGGATATCCTTGCACCAAATCCTGATTTTTAGGAAGAGATTTTTAAGCTACAGATTGATATTGCACAGAAAAAGAAAATGCAGCCCATTTAAAAGTTATATAGCATCAAGAATATTACAGAAAGTAAGGGTCGGCAATCTTGGAAAGTTAGAATCGGCAATCACGGAAAGTAAGAGTTGGTATTCACTGAAAGTAAGGGTTGGTAATCACAGAAAGTAAGGGTCGGCAATCTTGGAAAGTAAGAATAGGCAATCACGGAAAGTAAGGGTGGGTAATCATGGAAAGTAAGGGTTGGCAATCACAGAAAGTAAGGGTCAACAATCACGGAAAGTACGGGTCAGAAATCACGGGAATTAAGGGTTGGCAATTACAAAAAGTAAAGTTCAGCAATCACGGAAAGTAAGGGTCGGCAATCACGGAAACTAAGGGTCGGCAATCACAGAAACTAAGGGTCGGCGACTGTCATGTCACCCACACCATGAGTTAATGTGCTAAAGATCTATGGAATTTAGAGAGATTTATTCTTCATAGAGGAAATGAATTTTCTGCATGAGATGAGAGTAATTGATTTTGGTAGTGTCTGTAAGCATTTGTAGCCTTTTAATTTCTTTTGTGCGAGCTTTAGTGGTATCGGTGCAGACTTTTAGGCAAAGTCGGTCTTCATTAACTAGTACATGGGGATGCCAAGCAAAGTCAGGATCTTCTTCATCACCACCAGCAGATTTTGCTCGGGATAGAGCTACAAATAAGGCACCAGGATTTCTGGACTCAAAGGCCTTATTTCCAGGATGGATGACAATATATCTGCTGGCCTCTCCGTCACCTATAGTCATGCCTTGGCAGCGATGAATGGTAGTTCCCCATCCTAACCTAAGTGGTATTTGTTTTCGTTTGCAATTAAAGCAGTGGCAGTCTACTCTCCTTTCAACAGCAACAATTGGCACAAGTTTTGGGTGACTGTCGATAAATGGAGGACCAGTATACTTGGGAAATTCTACCATTACTACATCAGGGAGACCATCATTTGGGTTTTTGTTGGTCAAGTATAGAATATCTATAACCTGTCCCATTGAGCCATTGAATAGACCAAAAGAGACATTTAAGTTAACTGTTAGCATGACTCTGGCACCTTTGCATAAAAATAATGTTTCTAAAAGGCCATTTGTTGATTCACTTGAAGCTGTTTTACAGTGTTGACCTTGATCTAATGATTTGATTCTGGCAATGGGAGAAATTTCATTGACTTTGAGCAGTTGCTGTTTATTGTGCTCCCATTCTTCAGCATGTGTTGGAAAAACAAATAAACCATTTTGTAACATTCTGTCTAATAATAATTGTCCATGAGTTAATTTCAAGGATTCCCATTGAAAATTTTGAAGCCATTTAGCTTGTGAATTTGACAAACTATAATTTCTTAAAGCAAGTAATGCCTCTCTCAGTTTTATCTGGCTTTTATTTTGACGAATGATATTTGAAAGAGTGACTACAGTTTGAAATTCTTTCCAGACAAGTGCACCATGAAGTGAAGCAGGCTTAGTGCTTTTACAGTTGTAGACAGGAGAATCACAAACAGGAGGAAGTTGAACATCATCGCCAAGGAAAACAACCACTGGTAAACCACCCCATGATGAAGAAGACATGGAACCCATATTTATACTGTAGCGACAGAAATATTCCATCCACCCGAGAGTACAACAACCTACAAGTGATCTTTCATCAACAAACAAAGCGACTACCTTTTCACAATCACTCTGTAACTTTGAGAGTGTAGTTCCCACTGGGGGTGTCATTTCCTTGGCAGATTTTGGCCCAATTGGAATCTTAAGAAAACTGTGCAATGTGACACCAGAAATAAGATTTGCACTGTTACCCGTAGGACAAAGGACTTGCACAGCATTGTTTGAATGAAAGAGCTCTCTGATAGATTTTACAAGACACTTGATAAGAAAACTTTTCCCTGAACCTGCAGTACCAGCAACAATCATCCTCAAAGGCTGAAAATTTGAAGACTGATTTTTATATTGTGATAGAGTATCCATAACTATATTGTAAGCAAATGTTTGCTCATCATTCAAAGATTCATATGACACATTTGGGAGGTCTAATGTATTGTTAGAAACATTTTCTGCAGTTTGGGCATTAAGGTTTTCAATGAATTTGATGCCTTTATCATCAGGGTAAGGAATGGTCTCCCTAGTCCAGTCATAATCTGGTCCCCCATCGTTATAATTAAAGTCGGGATTTTCATAATTAAAATCAGGATTTGGTGCAAGGAGGTCCATCCATTCAGGTTGTTGGGAATTTGAATGTGAATTTTCAGTATCTTCTTCTGGAACTGAGTTTGAAGCCTCTGGCTCAACATGTCGTCTTGCCCTTTCAACATCTGCCCTTACAAAATTTGGACAAAATGCAGAAGGTAGGAAGTTGGTGAAAAGTTGTAACCATGTGCTGTTGTTATCCTTTAAATCATCTATTTTTCTCCAGTTTGGCATATGGAGCAGCATCATAGTGCGACAATAATCTTCATTTAGGGGCCAAGTAGCTCTAATTTGACTGCCAGAAATAACTGGGACTTTTCCAGACTTACAAATGAACTGGTACCAGGAACTTGTATCATTTTCATGTCTTTGAAGGTATTTATCAAGAGGTGTATGTCGTGTGACAGTAGAACCAGTTTTTTCCAGAACCCTAGAGCCTGAGAGACTAACAGACTGAAATTGATGACTGCAGCGGAAAAGTGGAAGACAAGATAGTTCAAAAGAGGCCTCAACACTAGAAATGTCCCTTTTTACAGTATTCATAAGCAGTTTTGTACAAATACTTTTGGCATTGGCACCAGAATTTTCATCTTGGTTGTTAGCAAGATTATGAAAAAGGTCAACAAGGGCTCCTGTGGGCTGGTTTCCTTTACAGGCATAACCAGAGACGTATCGTTCTGTAGCAATTATTTCATCAACAGAGGGATTCTCTGGATTGCTTTTAGAAAGAATGATTGAGACATCGCCATTAGCTCTCCAACCCTGAGTGTGGTATCGGGAGTGCTGGACAATCTGAGGATGGTCGCGCTCCATCTCTAGTCTTAATGAGCCATTTTTATCTCGGACAAGTGCAGCTTTACTACGCAAAGTTTTACCAGGGTTGTCTTCTGTTCCAAACTCCATTCTACACACTCGCTTTGATGATTTGCCCCCATGCTTGGGAATTTGAAGACAGTAATCAGAACATCGGTGAATATTAATTCTGTTTGTTAGAAGGAGGTGGTCTTCAAGTAAAGATTCCTGAGATTCGCTAACATCCATAAGTAATTTTAAAAGAGGATTTTTCTCTTCTGGTGGAGGAGGAGCTGTTCCTTCAGGTGGGGGCCAGAGGTCTTTCTTTGAGTTTCCTTGTTCATCTTTACCAGCTGGATGGGAAGCTGTCATTCCAAGATTGGATCTGGCCCAATTTGAGAGATATTCTGAACAATCATCGTCTGAAAGACCTCTTTCAATAAGTGAAGACAGTAAATTGTGTGGTTCCCTATCAGAACGCCAACACAAACCATGCCAATGGACCATTCCACGTGACTTTGCAAATTCTTGTCTGTACCAGTATGTATTTACTTTAAATACAGGGCTCATGACTTCTCGAAAGTAATTTTGAGTTCTTATTTCAAAATAATGAGCAACAACATGAGGATTGGCTTGTAAAATTGAGAAAAGAGTGTTCCGATTTGAAAGATCTACTTGTTCTCCAGTAGTTTCATAAGTGTACGTCTGTAGAAGCCTGTGTAAAGCTTTGAAATGGAATTCAGCACAGCTTCCAGTTGTGAAAAAAGATGGTAATCCATGCCCCTCATTTATTTGATAGTGAATGAGTGCTCTCAATTCTTTGGCCCTTTGTGCCCAGTATTGTGATGTCCCACGCAAGTTTGCACCAAAATATAAAATTTTCTCAGGAATGCTGTTGTTGCCATTTTGTAGTTGTTCTTTTAATTCAGAAACTGTCATGTGTTCATCCCCAAGTTGTTGCTTAATGATATAGGTACTTTGCTCTAGGGTTCTCTTTCTCATAATGATATTGTGGACAATGAATTTGAAGTATGGATGTCTTGCAAAGCGACCGTCTTTGTACCAAATTAAATGATCAGCCCATTCTGTCATGGAGGAACATGTTCGTGGTCTGTTTACATGGAAATCTCCAGTACCATAGGGAAAGAGACAAGGAAAAGCAAGAGTGAAAAAGTACTTAGTTGTGAACTCAGAGATCGGAATGTTATCTCTTGTAGGCCAGGGAATTGACATTGTTGGTTTTTGTTTGGATTTGTTTTCATTAACGATGTCTTCAACCACATTATGAACCTCTTGATTTATGTCAATACTTGGTTCTGGCATTAAAACACCTGAATCGGACAAACCATCAGTTGGGCCAGGTTCGAACTGCTGTGGAGCTGGGCCTTGGTCATCATTTTTGCTCTCAAACGTGTCAAGTTCAAGAGTTTGGAGTTCAAGTGGGCTGTCAAAAGGGAGTTGATTTAGCCTATCATTGCTTATGATGATATCTGAGTATGCAGGGTTATTGTTCTTGAGCCAGATGAGAGCATTTTGAACAATAAACCTCCTTACACGATAATCCTTATAACTATCATCTTTGCCCTTTCTTCGAACTTTAAGAATATTTATTTCTGAAGGAAGTTTGGGCAGAATTTGTGCCGGTTCATTTATTTGCTGTGGGAATGTTACACAATGACCATTTGCAGCGATACCCCCATGTTTAAGCATATGAATATTGATGGCTGGGGATATCCTACTAATAAGTTGCTGTTCAACTATGGTCAAATCTTTCAGCTCAGCGGGTACTGAATTGGGATCCATATTGTTTTCTGATGAAAACATTTTTACTACCGATTTATCTACAGAGCATCTAAAACATTTATCTTGGGATGCCATTTTTCCTTCTAACCTTCGTTCATGACAAATACTACATAAATTAAACTTGTATGACATTTCCTTGAGTTCAAATGCTCGAATTGCATCCATAGCATAATTGAAATGTTCATCGTCATGTAAGGGGGGTGGTTTAGGAATATCATTTAATTGGATACCTAATTTTTCTTGGACTCTTTGAATTTGACGCAAGTATTTCTTTCTTCTCAAGATTTTGGAAGCATTTGACTCATCTGGAGGACCAGGGTCATAGTGAATTCCAAGTTTTCTGCACTTTAAGTACAGATCTGCAGTATTGGGGTCATATGTTTTTGAATGTTTTACTTTGCTCTTATCTGCTGTTGACTTCGCATTTAGATTTTGATCTAAACTAAATGAATTTTCGAAAAGATCATGTACCTTTGCTGTTGGATTGCACTGTACAGGACAGTCTGTACTCTCGTTAGAACATGTTTTTATTGTTTTGGTAGGAACTTCATTCATGTCATCAAGTGTAAATGTTTGTCTTTTGCTTTTATTTGTACATGCTTGATGTTTGTTCCTAGTATCATTTGGTATGTGAATTCTCCCACCTGTATTGTTAAGCCTGCAAGATGTGTCATGTGTAGTGGGGAGGATGAGATTTCTGATTTTGTGAAGAACTTGGAAATGACCATTTTTAAGCAAAAGAAAGATGGATTTTCCCCCTGCAGTTTGAGCAACTGGTTCATACGACTCCAAAGTAAAAGTACTTTGATTTTCAGAAGGAAAACGATGACAGGGTACATGTTGCAGGTACACATTGATTTTGACATTAAATAATAATGATGCAACCTTCACCTCTGCAGCTGTAGCCCAGCCACTACCTAAAACCATTTTTTCAAAGTATTTCTCTTTGGTGTGCACGTTTTTGTCATGCATCAGTTTAACTGTGTCTTTGTACATTTCCCAGTTTTCATACAGATGACCACATATGATATTTCTGTAAATTTGTGTATTGTTCATGTGACCATGAAGTATCAAACTTAAACAATGAAAAAAGCAGTGACCATCACCTGGGACATCAAAGACCTTGAATTCAGTGTTATCAATGCTGGTTGACATATTGCTTGGTATGGTATCTAATTCAAAGAAAGTACACATATCTACACTTGGGGAAATGGTCTTCAAATTTTGTGCAGATTGATTTGTTTGAGGGCAGACATTACATCCTAATGTATTTTGAGGGGTTTCAGAAAGAAATTGAGCATTTGGGCTTTGCATCTGTTCATGAAGTGCATTTTGTTCAAGAGAAGCTTGTGAACATGGTTCTGTTACAAAGGAACCTACAGTGGGATCACATGGGATTTTTTCAACTTTACAATAAGGATGATCATGATCAAATTGTGCCACTTCTGATTGTAGCTCATTGTGAGGAAATGTTCTAGCATTATTCATTTGCAATTCTTCAGAATTTGTGCAAGTGTAGCAATGATCAAGACTGATTTGTTTCTGGCTTGCAATATGTAAAACACTGTAAGGATGATCATGATCAATTTGTGTCTCTTGTGATTGCAGCTCATTGTGAGAAAATGTACAACCATTATTCAATTGTAACTCTTCAGAATTAATGCAAGTGTAGCAATGATCATGACTCATATGTTCATGTATATTGCTTGCAACATGTAAATCCCCACAGGTTTTTATCGCAGTATTTGACATTTTTTAGCTTGAAGTAGAAAATTTCACATATAAAATAAATAAATTATCTAAAAAAAATCCCAAACTTATAAATGGTAGACGAAAATTCTAAATATACACAAATTGATTGGAAAACCTACTTAAACCATATCATTTGTACACCTGAGAAACTTACAAAACCTTGCACGCTGTTTTGTTTATGTTTTCATTCTATTTTGGTAAATGCAGACGATAGCGCCGCCCGTAGGGAAAATCTGACCAATCAAATGCCTTCATACTTTTTAGCGCGAACCAAAAATAGAACTTAAAGTCTAAAACGAAAGTAGAAATGGTCTGATTACTTATGGTTTTATTTCAAGTGAAAAAACAATTACTTCACATTATCCTTGGATTAAATGTTTTCACTTTGATGAAAGTCTCATCAACAACGAGAATCTGCGCGTGGATAAAAACGACGCCATTTTATGAGGACGCCATATTGGCGACAAGGATCTCAGTTCCATAGGTATCGTAATTGACATATAGTTTTCAATAGATTTCTTTTATTTTTCATATACATACGTGTTACCTATAGGGAGAGCTTCGCTCTCACGGGCCCTTCGGGCCCGTGAGAGGGCTCCGCCCTCTATAACACTGTAAACTTACTGACTTTATTACTGTCAACGTCTAGAACCAAAAAGAACAAATTATGGTAAATATTGTTGATCAAGTAATTGTAAATAGGGTTAATCAGGGACCTATAATTATACTAACTTAGTATACTTAGTATATAAGTCCCTGGGTTAATTACTGGAAATAAGTACTATAGGTTCTCTTAATTCCATAATGTATGCTATAGCTAGACATGAAATGAGTGTATATGTGTAATTATGTAAAGATGATTAACTGACAAAGGTAGAATTATTTGCTGGGACCATGCTTAGGTTTATTGAATTCTTTGTGTGTTTTAATACTATATCCTTTGTTACTCAAATGAGAAGTTAAGTATTTACTTATTTACTGTGACAGTATGAATGCCATCGTACATCATAATGCATTTTTGTAACCCCCTCTATTAACAATGTTCATTTATTTCACTAAGCTTGTGGATTTATTTGCAGTCACGTTCTACCCCAAGGAATTGTGGTCCACCAAGGCCTCCTGTTAAAAGTGCCCCTCCCATCAGCCGAATATTTCATCACCGCCCCATCGAGAGGGCCCAGGTCGTGTCATTTCGCAGTGATGAAGGCAGTAGATGTATCCTTTTTACTATGTGATTTGTTCAATTTTTGCTCTGCACAATGAACACAGTTATTGAGTTAAACACCAGTGTAATGAATTGCTAGGATGTGCCGTCAGTGAGGTTCAAGATTCATTTGTATTGTCCATACATCAATAATATTTTTAATGCAATGGGTTAATTATTACTGAGTAGTATAGAGTGAAAAAATTATAGTAAAAGTAATAGTAATCTGAAAAAATTGAATTAAATTAATAAATGTGTTTCTTCACTTGTATCCTTCATTTTCCCTTTCACTAGACTGCTTATCATTCTTGTAATTAAGGTAACACTCTTGTCTACCAAGTGAATGATTTCAGAAAAATATTGGTAACATTTCTTCTTTTGGAAGAAGTACACATTTTTAAGGAGGAATTAGAGATTCTGTGAATTGGACATTTACTTGTTTTATTAATGAACTCGGGGAAAAAAAAAAGTTCAACACTGTGTAATTTTCTTGTTTATATAATCTTTTCAACCAATACCATACCTTTTCTTTAACTATGTGCTCAGCATTTTTAGAAAACCAATATAATAAAAGCAGTCACCACCTGTACTTTGAGCAAGGGTTCAAAGTTATAAGTAGACTGGGATATGGATCATTTGGAGAGGTAAATAATGTAATCACTGACATTTTATTTCTGGCAATATTGTTGATGCTTTAAAATGTATAGAAAGCAGTGAAAGCACACACAAAGTAAAAAAAATATTCAAATTTTATATCATACAGGTTTTCAAAGTCCAAAGTAAAGAAGATGGCAAGTTGTATGCAATAAAGAAGTCCAGAGATCCTTTCAGAGGGGAGTCAGACAGGTTGGCATTATTATATGAAAATGGAAAAAAAGTGAACAAAAATTACTTTTTGTTTTCAAAACTTAATGACAGATCATGTGAAAGATTATTTTGTTAACACTCCGATTTCTTTCATGAACAGGAAAAGGAAATTAGAAGAAGTAGCAAAGCATGAAACGTTACCACCACACCAGAACTGTGTTCGCTTCTACCGGGCCTGGGAAGAACGGCAACATTTATATATCCAAACAGAGCTCTGTAAGCTGAGGTAAGAAAGAAATTTTTTAAAATGTTGGTACTCATTCATTTGAAAGGAATATGAATAGAACTAAGTCACTCAGATAGTATTAACTACTATACATAACATTTGATTTTGTGTTGTTAGCTTGACAGACTACACCGAACAGAATCATGATTTATCAGAGACGACCATAGCTAACTACTTGGTTGATTTGTTGATGGTGAGTGCAGTTTTGAGATATGAATGTCTTAGAAAGTTCTTACAAGATCTAATAAATTAGAATTCTGTAAAAAATTGGAATGACAGATAATAAACGGAGAAGAAAATGATGTTTTGTTTGTACTCTAAAGTCATTTTCAACAATTAACTTGGAATTTTATTTTTTATAGGCATTAAAACATTTACATGACCATAATCTGGTTCATATGGACATCAAACCAGATAATATTTTCATATCCTTTGATGATATCTGCAAACTGGGAGATTTTGGTCTAGTGTTAGACCTTACAAAGGTATGTATCTGTAGAGTCTTCTCTCTTTGCATGGAATAAGAGGTTTATTTAAATCATCTCAGTGCAATTGAAAAGTCTTAAAATCATTTTTAAAAAAATGAATTTATCTTTCTTTCTTTTTTTGAAAAGGGTACTGATATATCTGAGGCCCAGGAAGGGGATCCAAAATATCTGTCTCCAGAGTTGATGGAGGGCAAGTTTGGAAAACCTGCTGATATATTCAGGTATAAAGAATTTAGAAATCTTGATATCGGAGTACTTTTAATTATGTTCTAAATAAATTCTTATGAGAGACTGTTCTAGTATATTTGAAGACTTCCATGCGTAAATGTTTTCAGTCTTGGCATGACAATACTGGAGTTGGCAAGTGACCTTGACCTTCCACGAGGTGGAGAAGGGTGGCATATGTTACGCTCTGGACAATTACCTGAAGAATTCCTAAGAGGTAGGGCTGGGTATTGGCCTGAAATTTCGTATTGCGATATATTGCGATATTTTTAAATGTATTGCGATATGTATTGCAATATTTTCAATGTGATAAAAATGGCATTTTCTTACTAATTTACTATAATTTACATGCAGAATGTACATAACTATTATAAGTAACCAACACAGAAAAAAAATCTTGTTGAATTCATTTCAGTTATGTTCTGAAATGTTCCCACAAAACAACTTCTGACTTACTGTTTGATTTAATAACAAACTATTATAAGTCCATTTTAATATTTAATGACGAAATTCCTTAATTTACGCATATTGCAAATATATCGATATTACAAAATCGTATTGCGATACGATATTTTTTGTCATTGTATTGCAATATATTGAAATATTGATATTATTGCCCAGCCCTACTAAGAGGTTTGTAAAGTAATCAAGATAGTATTAGGTTGTAAATTCACAAAATGATGGATATGCCGTTTCTTAGTAATGTGGGGAAAAAAAATTCCATTTATGAGGGAACAATGTTCGAATGGCTCCATTTCACTTTTCAGACAAGTCTTTTGACCTGAAGTATGTGATACAGCAAATGTTAGATCCTGATCCAAAGGTTCGACCCACAGTAGACCAAGTGCTAGCTTTTCCATATGTCAGAAAAGTAAGTGTATTTGATAATTGTAAGAGAAGGAAACTGTTCTTTTAACTGTATTGGTCCCTTTTATTTATTGAAATTTCTTGCTCCTTTGTAGGTATGGAAGAGAAGACGGAGAGAGTACATGTACAAAAGAGCAGTAAGTGTTTGTATCTCAACAGGAAAAAAATTCAAATGTATATGTTAGGCCATATAAAATTGAAATCTTGGTTGCCGATTTTATTGTATTTTTGATAAAATAAAAAGTTGGTATTGCGGAGACCAATCCATGAAAAAAATTTCCGACCTCATTTGTTTCGTAGTTTAGTATTCAAATATCACTTCCGGTAGACATTTACAATGAGATTTTGGCTACTTCGTTTGAAAATACATTGAGGACATTGCCTACGATGTTTACACGCTGTTAAGCAATGGATAAAGCAGAAATTTTGACCAGAAATGGAAAGTATATCTGTGATTAAAAAAATTATCTTTATGTTAAAGAAAATCGGAAATTAAAATAAAAAAAAAATACCTCCCTCATCTACTTTATTGCCAATAAAATGAAAAATAAAATGCCGCCCTCCCGCATCTGTTTTGGAGAAAATTGGCCTGAGAACCAAGGAATTAAATTTAGATAGCCTTAAGTAGATTGACTTAGAAGTATTAATTTATATGTAATAATTTCGTTGTTCAATTTTAAGGACTTTCATGATCTTGTAGGTGAATGCCTTGTCAGCCCTGCTCCACAGCATACTAACCTTCTTGTTCCTGATCACCAGTGTGTTCACACCCAGTTACTGGAGAAACTCCAGGCTTAGTGTCGGCTCTAGCAGCAAACAAAACAGTAGTTATAGTAACCACAGTTCCAGTGGACTCGATCACAGTATTTCTGATGGTAAGTTTAATAGTCATACAAACATGGAATTATGTTTTGAAGCATAATCTGACTACCACAGAAGTAGAAACTATCTTTCAAATTAATACATGAAATGCAAACTGCGCAGCTTTACCATATGTAAATGATATGCACTGTGAAAGGGTGGTAGTCTGTGTAGTTATACACTGTAACTGTTGAATTATTTTGACAGATGAATGTTTTGAGGATGACCTGAGTATACACAATAACTCCATGGGGTCTCCGTTAGACAGCTCCTCAGGGGACAGCTTCAGTGAATTCATTGTTCCCTGGTAAGGATGATAGAAAATACAGCAAATAATTGATATTTCCAGTCTTAGCAGGGTTTGATATCCATTGCATGCAGGTTTCATAAATGAACCCATTCCCAATGGAAAATTTATTCTTTTACTCAAAATTTACAAAACATTATTAAAATATATATGTTATATGAAAGTATATCTCTAAACTTCTTTAGGTTACATATTATACTTTAAAAAGTTATTGATTTTAAAAGCTTTGTTAGAATTAGTGATGATGTCTTTTATAATTTTAGTAAACCTGCTCCAAGAAGAGCATTCACATCTCCGGTGCCAAGACAACGACCTTTGAACTATATTAGTCAACCAATGAGTTCCTCTCCTTTGTTTTGCAAATCCAGGTAAAGGAAAAAAGATATCAATATTAAAGTTTACTCAATATGCTTTACTCTGCGGATTGTAAGTGACAAAGAATAAATAGATGTGTCATATTTGACGTAAACTGTACCTTTGCCTTTTTATGTAGAAAACCAGAGACGCCAAACACCAGCTTTGAGAGCAGTTTTGAAGATGAGCGATCTGTCACCCCTACATTTAATAGTAGCAACAATAACCTGACTGAGGGTGGAGAGGAGAGTAACAAAGTCAGCATCGAACCCAAAAATCTGATGGATGTAAGTCAGCTTCTTCTCTCACAGTGACTGTTAATCATTACTAGTTATTACATTGCAGTTGGTTATTATTTACAGAAGGTAAAAAAGTTACCATTTTACATATTTAAAAGTCATTATTTATGAGATATGTTAAGTATAGATGTAAATAAGTGGGAATAAGAAGCTTTGAAAATGGTATTGGCATCACTTAAGCCAGTACACCATTCTAGCAATACAAACTATTTAATAGGTTAGTGATTGAGTATGATCAGGTTACAGGTATGGAAGCTGTAGTATAAGCATGCAGATGATACATGTAGGTAATAACAATCATATATTAATGGGTTTTTTTCCAGATGTTTGATGCTACAAGTGATGAAGATTAGTGCTTTCTTGAGATTTGGTGGATGTTGCTCAGCACCAAAGAGTATTACGCTTGTAGACTTTTGAGTTATAACTGCTGTAGACTTTGGGTTATAACTGCTGTTCTATGTGTTCAACCAGCACCGACTGCCTTAAAGACTTCACCCAAATGTGTTCAGTAAAAATGTCAGCTTCAGGGGAAGCCACCGCTGTCAATAGTGCTTCATTATTTGTTTTGTGTATAAATAAATGATTACAATGTATGTATATTTTAAATGAGTAATAGGAGTTATACATGCATCCCCCACCCAATTATTCACAAATTGTATGTTTAAATCATGAACATAATTTATGGAATAAGAGTAAAAAATTTGAATTTATGAAAATGGTATTAAATTTAGTTAAAAGTGAATATTTATGCAATTAGTTTTAGAAAAAGTCACCTAAATGTCTTGCCAAAGCCATTATGTCACCTGAATTCACAAAACCTTACTTCATTAATCACTTGAATGTTTAGATATTACTGAATCTTGCTGAAAGCTGCCATAAAATATACACTCAGGCAAAAACCGTTTTATAGGTGCTTTATTTCAATATACTTAAAGATATAGGGCCACCATTTGTGTTTCATTCTACTTAAGTTGCTTTTATGTCAGAGATACTGTAGACAGGTATTTTCATTCTTTTTTTCTTTATTTGGTTTATTTAAATGTGAGAATAAATTTTAGATTGAACGTAAAATTTCTTTAAGAAATCCTAATAAAACTGTACAAAATTTTAAGTCGGATCAATTTACATGTAATATTTATGTGTAATTCCTTCTGTTTTTAACAGAAAAGTATTGTAAAGATATATGATTAAATGTCCTTTGTTGTCATTTAATTTGTTGCTTCTGTTAATTCTTGTTAATTTCTCTTATTGGAAGGACATGTTAATTTGATCCTCATTTATGAGAATAGAAAATTTTTTGTTACATGTATTTTACTGGAAAGCATTCATTTGAATTTACTCTTGAAATGTGCTTATGCAATTTTTAGTACACAGTGCATCTAGAGTAAAATATTAAACACCAGCTACTTGCAGTTTTGATTTATTTTTTCATGAGGCTGGTTTTCTGCATACCCCGGTAGTTAGATTTTCAAATTTGGGAAATCTGGAACTGTGGAGTAGGGAGCTTATCCTTGTGTTGTGGGTTTGAATCCATAACGAGCATTGAGCGACTGTATAAACTAAGGTCCTATATCACAGTAGTTGGCAAGGAAAAGATCCCTCACTGTTCAGTGGCCTTCTGAATTGTTGAGTATAGGTATAAATTTGCAGCCCTTTACCAGCAAGTGATGGCGTCTCCATATGAGTGAAGAATTTTTAAGAGGGATATTTAACGACAAACAAAATGCTGAGAATATTTCCATATCATGTCTTTGCTGTTCATGAGAAGATTTTAAAAGATTATTCCAATTTATTTCTAGTGTAAAACTGTTCACTCATAGTGATCCCACCCTAGCTGTGGAGGTCACAGTTTTGACAAATTGAAACTACATTATGTCAAAAAACTTTCACAAAAGTTTCATCTTTTCTGGTCCAGTAGTTCTGAAGAATTTTCAGTACCCCCTTAGACCAAGTTTTTTCTATGTTTAGCGTCCGAGTGCGCCTTGGTTTTTGACACGGCCCATATAAGAAAAAACACACAAAATCAGGAGTCCTGAAATTGATAAATTTAGTCGAAATTTTTGAATTTTGTAAATTTCTCCAAATAATTCTGTACAGTAAATTATACTGGGTGTATTATAAGCATTTAATCCCTTGTTTTTGTTTAAGAATGGATATTTCTTCTATTAAAGCAGTTTGGTTAGATCAAATCATTTGAAAGACCTGATTTTTATGACTTTTTATACGCCCGTCTTAAGACGGGACGTATTATGTTATAGGCTTCGTGTCCGTCTGTCTGTCTGTCCGTCCGTCTGTTAGCTTTTCTCGTGTCCGGCTCATAACTTTAATACTATTGAAGGCCTAGAGTTATCAAACTTTGTCAGCTGATACATCTTGGGTAGAAGGTGTGTCGCGCACTAAAAGTAGGTTGCTCTGACCTATAATTAAAAAGTTATAACCAAATAAGGAAAAATCCTGTCCGGTCCATAACTAGAAAACTATTAGACTTAGAATCATCAAACTTGGCCAGTTTATGCATCTTAGGTAGAAGGTGTGTCGCGACCTATTTCAAGGTCACTGTGACCTTTAATTTAAGTGGAATTTTTAAAAAAAATGCCTTTTTTTTCTATTCATTTACACATTCAAAAAAATGTAAAACTATTGCACTAACCGTATTAGAAAAATGTCAAATCAAGAAAATACTTATTTTTTTTTAGCATATACTTGACAGCAATCTATAACAAATATAATGTATGAGAAATTCCACCACTCCCATGAGTCTAATTATCAAGCACTGGTCAAGAAGAATTTTGATAACAGAAAATTGCATGTCAAATTAGAGAGAGAAATTAATGAGTTTAGTGTGAGGAGTAGCTGTAAGAGCATCGGTGCTATCTAAATCCCTTGAGTATTGGGCCAAATGGGTAAGCCTGTTGGATTAAAAATAGCTCTTGTTGGCTAGCCAAAGTTTTAAAATGAATTTGATGAGAAGTAATTAAAACTAATTTGATATTGCATATTAAACTATTTTGATATTACATAATATTATGAAATTAAAAATTAATTTTATGGGGGTAGGGGTGGAATCTGCATGTCCATATGAATTGCATATTAACAATTAACTGTCTGACATTAAATCTAAAAAAAAATCATTGATGTTTTATATGTTTTAAAAATGTTTTATGGTAGATAGTGCAGATCCAATAATCTTTTGGGAGTAATGAGTAGACAAGCATCCAGTTAAAGATTAATTAATGTGTTCAATGTAGGAAGGCTAGCTGCATGTCTCTTTCATTACTTCAGAGCATGCTCTTAATTGTCTCCTTCGGGAATTAGACAGAAGAACTGTTGGTCAGTTTATATTTGATGGCCAGCCTTTTATTTCCAAAATTAATTAGGTATAGATTAAGTTGTGAAGATTAATTTGATATTGTTTAACATGATAGGCATTTGGCAAGGTATAGAAATCTATGAATGATGCAATATTTGTTATAATTAATGCCTACACCACATGAGATGGATAAACAAATTTTTTAAGGTGTGTAAAAATCATTGAAATCTTAAAATCAAGGTTGACATGATTTTCCTGCACTTTTAAGTGTTTAAGATACATTGTAATTGTAATTTTTTGACGGGCGTATCATGCTGTGGCGTGGCACTTTATTAGCTTGTGTTTTATGTTTTGGCTTGTGTGTTTTTTGTGAAGAGGTAGGTAGGTTTTTTAAAAGATGGGTGGATGCTAAACAGAGAAAAAACTTGGAATGGCCTTATTTATCTCTCTTTGGACAAGGATGTGGCCCTTCATTTGAACTAACTTGAACCCCCTTTACCCAAGAATAGTTTGACAACAACAGAACATACAAATGACCAGAAAAGGTTGAATGAGTTTTCGGCTCAGGTGAGCTTAAAAATACCTGGGTAGGTCACCATTACCTACTTTTTGGAAGTTCATGGCTATTTTTTGCAGATTCTAACAAGCTTAGAATCATTAAACTCTGTCTTTGCATCTTGGATACTTGGAGTGTCAACCAAAAAGTAAGTCACTGTAACCTACTTTTGGAATTTCATAGATATTATATAAATACTTGTATTGCATGTAGTTGAATGTAAGTTATGTAACATAGAAAATTTTCACCCCAAGAAAACCATTGTCAACTGAGACGCAGCCAAGGTTGACAAAGGTTTTCCAAGGCGTGATAAAAATAATAGGTTACTCGGACCTTCTTTTGACATTTCATGACTATATCTGAATATTTAATTTTTTGGGGGGTTAAAATCATCAAACTTCGTCAGTTGAGGCATCTTGGATTCTCAGAGGGTGTTTAACAAATTGTTGATCATGCGGACTTCCTGGAATTTAAGCAATTACGCAAATAAAAGAGATAAGTCATACAATTTATATGAAGAGCAATGCTAGGCCCTTGGGACCTTTGCCCTTATTCCCCAAACTTTCCATGGGATGGAATACTAAACCATGTCTCCCCTTAGGAGGAAATCTTTCCCAGTATTAAATGCTGGTGATTTTCTTCTTTTCATTTTATTACACTCTTTTCAATTGAGATCTCATGGATGGTAACAAAATTTATTGCAACAAATGAAAAGATGCAACTGTGATTCAAACTTTTTATTATCTGTTTCCAAAACACTGAAAATTCAGTTAAAAGCATTCTAGATTTGACACAAGATCAATAAACTATGAAATGCAAATATGGCATCTTAAACAATTGTTTTGTTGACAGTGATAATACAAAGCATTCAAGAGATGCAATGACAAAAAGTGTACAATTTGACTTTATCAGCTCCTGATAAAACAAGATCACAAGCAGATCCCATCCCTCATTTGTTATTCAACAAAAGAACACTGCTTGTGCAAAGCAAAAAGAAAAAATTCTGGAATAGTCTTAATCTTCATATCCAAGAAAATTCCTTCTCTATATCATATTGCCTAAGACTTCGACATTTGTGACACTGACTGTTTCCTTATCAGCTCTTCCACAATTCGTAACACTGACTGTGTTTCCCTTACATCAGTTGCCAGCCTTACAGAGATAGTTGATGGGTAACATTTTGATGATTCCCTGGTCTGTTTTGATCACACCTTCTGTTCCGTCTATACTCAGTAACGATCCCGTCAGCTCTCTCTCTTCTCCCAGGATCACCTTGGCCTGTAAAGACAATTTAATGATTAATTGATGAAGTTCATTATGGTTGTAAATATTAGAATCTATTTAACATCTGTCAGTTACAGAAAATGACTGATAAGCTAGTCAATAGAAGAGAATGCATATAAAGAGAAAATGACCATGTAAATGGAATTTTTCCATTATCAAGATAATTTTAACAGATGGTTGAGACAAAACATTTCTAAAGATATGACAATATTTCTATGTAGCAAAATTTTCATTTTCTAAGTTTTTCTCTTAGAAGTGAGAATTGTTCCTGTATTCAAAATAGAATATTAAAACAAAATGTAGGAAATGTTGGCTGTCCCATAAATTGGGTGGGCCTTTAATTTGAAAGAAAACTGACCCTATCTCCCTTCTCTGGTGGAACAGGCTCCAGATGTTCACAAGCAATGTTGACCACTTTATCTTCCTCTGGTATAAATAATGAACACATCCCTCCCTACAAGACAACAAATGTTCATAGTTACTGATCACTCTGTAGAAATATGTTATTAAATACAAGCACTGTTTTATTCTTTGACAAGGTGCATTAAAGTCTTTTCTAAAACTGTCCATATAAAAGTAATTGGTACATGCTGTTCAAATGTATATGGATCCAGTCCCAACTTTCCAAAGAGAATTTTTCAATACGCAACTCTTAAGTCTACTTAGAAGTTGTGATGCAAAATCAACAATAGAACTGGACTTTAAATCTGCAGTTTTAAACAGATCTGTCACATGTATTGCAAATTTTAACTTTTTGAGTCTGTACTCACAGTGACACTGCGTATGATGCCTGTCTGGTGTATCAACTTGTGGTCATCATGTGTTTCCTTGATCTTGACCTCGATTTCTGTTGTGTGCCAGTCAGCCATGCTTTGGTCCATTCCTGTCCCAGGGGTGAAAGGAGCCCCACCAGGAGTCATTGGACTATAACTCAGGGGTGAGGGGGTAGTGTTTGAGGGGGAGGGTTGAAATCCCAGGGGGCTGGGTGAAGCACCTCCATATGGACTAGGTGCTGAAATTTTAGAAAAGGATAAATGATACAGTGTACTACAGAAATGAACATAATAGCTGTCAAAAACTTCTAAAAACAATTAAATATCAATTGCTCTTCTCATGCAAACAATTCAATTAGTAAGCTTATAAATTACTATTTTATAGAAAATCTTATAGCAAGATCACATATTTCTTTCCACAAGGATTTTGATTTACCTGAGTAACCTCCAGGTGAAGGAGAAGGGTGTGCATAAGGGGAATAACTGGTCCCTGGGGTCTGTGGTGTGAAGGGTCCCCTGGGACTGGGGGTGTCTGCTGAATACCCAGGGGTACCTGGATTTGGGGTGGCTCCACCATAATCCCCTGGTGAGGGATTATCATCAAAGTGGTAGTCAAAGTCATTATTCCTGAAAATATTCAGTAGAAACAGAATGAATATAGACCTCTGTACACTACACTGCTCAGTGCTCAAGCAAATATTGACAAGCTTGCAATGACTTTTATTTCCTTTTCATCTATCTCTGTTACATTTAGGGATCTCAAATCCCAAGATCACTTACCTGGTAGGTGTGTTGGGATTAGTGGGATCCCAGGCACTCTGACCTGGCGTCCTGCTCCCGGGCTCATGTAGCGGTGTCATACTACCATAATTAGGAGTCCTACTCCCATCGTGTAGCGGAGTCTGTGAACCATACATAGGTGTGCGGGATCCATACATGGGGGTCTGGGAGCCGTGCATGGGAGTACGACCGCCGGGAGTAGCCGCTGATCCCACGGACCGACCACCACTGAAATAATACAACATCAAATTAAATTCCGCAAGAAATAATCAGTCTTAAAAAGTGACAGGTACTTTATATAAATAAGAATATTTTTAACAAAGTTTTAATTGCTATGAAATAATAGAAAATAACATGGAATTTAAGATAAAATGCCACATACACAAGATTGCTGAGACGACTTCTGTCCACTGATATGGTCTTACAGCTGGAGTGAAGTTCAACACGAGCTGTTGAATCTGTGGCATCTTTGACAATTCCAATGTAACCTAGCAGCAAGAGAAACACTTCAGTTTGAACAAGTCAAATGTTAAACTTCAATCTGATAGAAATACTGGTACATCTAATTCTCAATATTTTAAAGTAAAACGTTAAAATATTGACAAATTGGAAATTAGATTCTATTTGTTATTGTGGATGACACTGCCAACTCACTATGACATATCCATTCTTGAGATACCCAAATTCAGCTATACATGTATATAAAACGCAGATAATTTTCTCTCCTTTCCAATACTGACAAACTAGTAAATAACAAAGACTTTATGAACAGTTCTTTAAGCTCCTACCTTTGAAAGGCCCTTGTATGATTCTGACTGTAGTTCCAATGAGGTCTCTGTCTCTCTTGCTGAGGCTACTTCCTCCTCTGCCCCTTCCTGGTGTGGCACCCCCTCCACCGGGAGCACCACCCACTCCCCCACCCCCAGGATGTGCTGGACTGGATAACCTGGGAGACATTGGAGCAAATCCTGTCACTCCCAACTGAGCTCTGTTTGTTCCCTGCAAAAAAGAAAGATTATTTATTTTATTTCAACTCTCTCTTATAAAACAACTCTGTACAACAGATTAACAATTTTTAGCAAAGAATAATAAATTCATGTTATACTGTAGAAAACAAAGCCATCTGATCATTAATTAAATTACAGACACTACTGAAAGAACACTCTGTTTACTACACAAATGTATGTGTTGTATTTAAAAAGCCGCATTGTGAATTATTCTTTATTTTTTCCTCCCAAGCAGACATCAAATTATAGACCAAATCAAAGAGTAACCACCACACTTGATCAAACCCTACCTTTGATCCTCCAGCTAAAACCACATGCCTAGTCCTACACACAAAGTAACCACCATTCTCTGTCATATCCTACCTTTGATCCTCCAGCTAACACCACATGCCTAGTCCTACACACAAAGTAACAACCATTCTCTGTCATATCCTACCTTTGATCCTCCAACTAACACCACATGCCTAGTCCTACACACAAAATAACCACCATTCTATGTCATATCCTAACTTTGATCCTCCAGCTAGCACCACATGCCTGGTCCTACACACAAAGTAACCACCATTCTCTGTCATATCCTACCTTTGATCCTCCAGCTAGCACCACATGCCTAGTCCTACACTCAAAGTTACCACCATTCTCTGTCATATCCTACCTTTGATCCTCCAGCTAACACCACATGCCTAGTCCTACACACAAAATAACCACCATTCTCTGTCATATCCTACCTTTGAT
Source organism: Saccostrea glomerata (assembly GCA_003671525.1). Lineage (NCBI taxonomy): Eukaryota > Metazoa > Mollusca > Bivalvia > Ostreida > Ostreidae > Saccostrea > Saccostrea glomerata. The sequence goes on from PRKT01000122.1 coordinate 197,869, forward strand.
CCTCCAGCTAACACTACATGCCTAGTCCTACACACAAAGTAACCACCATTCTCTGTCATTGTCCTTGACATCAGGAAGCAGTAACTTCTGTACAGATGTTTTATCTCTCCTTGTCGACCCTACAAGAACAAAACAGAGATAAGCAACCAATCATAAATAAACATTACAGAAAAGTAATGTTGTCACTTCAAAATAATGCAAGTTAAGTATTTTACATAAATATATATTCTTTGATGTATAAAACTTGGAACAGATATAAACTTTTTTTTATTTTTGGCATATCATATCCAATACAATTCTGATTTACTAAATTAATCATATACACATATTGTATATGAAATCTCATATTTATCAGATTTCCCCCTTTTTTCTTCTTTTTAAAAAATTTCCACCTATGTAACAATGCTTACCGAGTGAGGTCCATCTATGACCTTGATGACATCCTTGACCTGAATGCTGTTGTTTTCTGAATCTAAGGCAACAGCATATTTTGTGTCCCTCTTCCTTGTTACTGCTGCTGGTTTTAAGTTAAGTATCTGCAAGATAAATTTAGTAGTCATAATACGCAATAGTGGCACACAACACTCCACATGTGGATATGCATTTAAAATTACTGTAAACCAACTTATATGAAGTTCGCGAGGGCATTGTTATCGCCAATATTTCTCGCAGTGAACCAGTCCATAATGTCTATATGAACAGATAACAAAGGCTTGATCGTGAAAATTAATCGACGCGAACTAGTTTAATCCCGGTAAATCGCAAAATAAAGTCGTCGCGAATAAAAGTTGGTTTACAGTACATTACACTGGAATGTTCACAACCTTATCGACATTGCCAAAAATATAAATTATTTCTTTTCAATTACTGTTGATGGTTACAATCTTCCAATTACCTTGTTGTGCATGGAGAGAACCTGGAAATTTTCTTTCTCTAATCTAACAATGACGCCAACAGTTTGTGGACTGTCAAAAAAAGGGAATCATTTTAAAAAAAGAGCTACATTTTCTTTTTTTCACAAGTTCAAGTAAATCATAGTGAGCTTATATAAAGATTCCATTAAAGCACTAAACATTAACAGTGTTGAAAAAAAAATTAAAAGCTGAGACTCACTCTATCTGAACAAGGTCTCCAAACTGGTACTGTCCTAAAGAATCCACTCCTGTAGCCATATCTGTACACAACTGAAGGTCTCTGGGCAAAACTTTCATCTGAAAAAAAATTCATTAAGAAATTTATTTATATTTTCTAGTAAAGAAAAAATGCAGAACAGAGAAGTTTAGGGAATAATTATGATATCTGTGCAATTCAAAAAATATACAATGATTTTCTGGTTTTAACAAATGAAACAAATCTGTATATAAGTTAGAGTTTTGTAAAATAGAACACACTTAAATTAAGATTAATTCAGTTTCATTACAAACTGATAAGTAGAGAAGTGTTAGTCTGATATAATGAAAAACAGATATAATATCAAAATTTGGACTGTGTTCAGAAACAGAAATTAAAAAATTCAATGTAAAATATCTTTTATACAAAACTATACCTCATGCATTGTGAGATCTGAGAACAGCACTACAAGGTTATCCTCCACACGGACGATCAGCCCCGTGTCTCCTTCATATCGCCCCGACAAGACCTTCACGTGGTCCCCCATCTTAAAGTGCTTCTTCAACTCGTGTGACATAAACTCCAGAGGATCCCGCAGGTCCTCGTGTTTAGGCAGCATTGTGATCTTGTTCCCGTCCACCCCAATCACTTTTCCCTGGAGGTGAACCAACTCCCCCTCACAGACCTCCACCACGTCACCAGGAACAAAGTTGTGATTTACCTCCCCTTGCTGTTTCTCTGGCACCACTGGGAGTGAAAAATTCATTGAAATTTATTTTTCTAATATTAACTCAGTTAAGCATGCATTACTGTTTACATTCATTTTACTTATGTTAACTCAAATTACCTATGATTTCTAGAATTTTATGCAACCAATTAAGCATCAAATCAAATACAGTGAATGTAACAAACAAAATCTGATTATTAATTAATTAAATTATACATCACTTGCTTCTAATGTCAATAAACTAATCATACAATGCCATACAAAATTACACAAATACTAATATGTAGCATTAAACATCACATTGTAAAAGGAATCTGTTTTTATATAAGGGAGATAAATTTTACTTACATTCGACCTCTGCTCCCTCTGGTGTATCCTCAAATTTCTCCAGCTCTGCCAAGGTTGGTTTGACTCCCTCAGCAATCTGTCCAAAATCAAATCAAAAATATTTTCACAATACCAGTAAATCTCAAAGACGATTGAATCCCTATTCAGTTCCCTGAATATAACTAAGTTCAATTGAAAATATTTCTGTTTAATTTAAATTTTCAATACACTGAAACTTATCAATGTTTATAAATGTGAAACTTGAAAAAGTTAAAAGTCGTAGAAATTATATTTTTTAAATGAGAAATTATTTTCAGGATCTATGTACTTACGATTGCTGACATGACAAAGCTTTTGAACAGAAAACCCTTCCTTGTGTAGCGGTTATTCTCAAACAATAAGAAATCTCCATCACTGGTCACCTCCCCACCAATCGCCCTGAAATCAGTTAGCAGTCCTTATCCTTTGTTTTCCTGTGAAACTTAGATCTCAAATATTTATGAGATAAAAACAAAACATTTAGTAAATTATCAAACATATTAACAATATCCAGCATTCTGTACCTTATAGCATCAACATCAAACAATTTCTGAGGGGGTCTTCTTTTCTTCTTTCTTTTTTCGGTTTCCTGGAAGAAATTGGACATACATGTAGTTTTTTCTAGTATTTCAAAATATCCATACTTAGGGTGACATACAGACAATAAAATATCATACACATAAGGAACAAAATTGATACGAATCACTACTGAGGAATATAATGAAAAAAAACCCCAGATTTATTAAGAGTTATCTCTCTTTACACAGCATTCCTCTTCTTTTTTTTGTTTTTGCATTTATCTGACTAGTATTTTTGCTAACAATAGTCCAATTTGAGATTTAACACAAGTTCTACATTCTAGATACTGTAGAAGTACTTTTTTCCGCATGGTATTAATTTACGCTATGTACGCGGTCACAAATTTTACGCAGAAATTTGCCCAAACGTACTTAATGTAAATGCAAGGCATATAGTGACAGTTTAAGAAATCTGCGTAATTTTCTACCCCCGGATTAAACAGAAATTGAGATTCCGCGGAATTATGACCCCGTGGAAAAAAGTACGTCTACAGTATACCCTTCCCTACATCCTCTTAAGTATCAATGTCATATGATAAATCATTACTCACATCAGCCTGTACTCTCAGCACACCTCGTTTCTTTGAGTAATCAATGCGGGGTATCATCTTTAAATGGACTATGTTCTGTGCTGGCTCAAAGTAGTCAACCTGTAAAACATATTACAAATGTACCATAATCTTTCTCAAAGATTTATGATTTCAATCAGTGTAAAAGTGAATGCAATTTTATTGTGTAAGTAACTCTAAAATTACAATTACCATCTTCAACCTACCTGAGCCAGATCATCTTTGAATATCCCCCTCTTTAAGCGAACCCACTGTCTGGGCTTGAGTTGTGCTGTCTCCTTCACAACTTTCAACACATCTGTCATTTCTTTGATAGGTACCATCTTTATGAAATAAATCAAAGCATTGTAGTTTTGTATACTTTAATTATATTTTAGGCATTTTGCTGCTGCTATTGAACTTCATTTTAATCTTGTCAGAAGTTCTTTTGAACATGGATGTACCGCTACACAAAACCTTATCTTTTAAAACTTTACCTTTTAAAAACCATAATTTAATGTCGTAAGAACTAGATTTTAATGAAATGATGAACAGATTAAAAAAAAAAAAAAATTGTATGTACCTGTTGTGACCATTGTCCCATTCTGAGATTCCCTATACCATCAATGGCTTGTTTTACATGAGTCTGTTTGTAAGCCTCAATATATATGTATCCCTTCAAGCTTTCCTTGGATATCACTGATTTAATTTGTAGTGGCTACACAGAAACAGAAAGAAAAACCTTCAAATATTAAAATTGATGCTTACAATACTGAAGATAGAGAAAAAAAAATTACATGCAAGAGTACTACACCATGTTGTGTTGTACCCATCTTAGAAAGATTTTTTCAAAAATGTAAAACAAATGAAATATAATATCTAATTCATACCTCATCAGTAAACTGGTAAGCAATAAACTTCCTCATTAGCTGTAAGGCTGTGGCTCTCTCTTCTCCAATTCTACACTTCACCAGCCACAAGTTGGGATCTCTACAAAATTAGAGGAAAAAATCTTTACCTGCTTCTTATTCTACTGAATACATTTTATTCTGCTATCTTAACTGGTTCTATTTGCCTGGGATAATTTCAAAAACAACTGCAAAATCCACATATACTTACTTGACACCTGGAAGAAGTCCTTGTTGTGTAATTTCATCCGACATTTCCTCTCCCTCACCAAACCTAGCAGCCACTGATGTCTGTCCATACTTGTTTCTATAGTACTCCTCCAACTCATCTTCTCTCTGGGAACTGAAAAAAAATATTGAATTTGTCCTGTAATTTTTAGCTACAGCACATGTGAAATACATGCCTTCTTCTTTTGTCCAGAAATATTAATTGGAATATTCATGAATGACAGGAGGGGTTGTTTTAAATACAAATCACAATCATTTCACCTTTAACTACCAAAATAATCAAACTAATATTTTTATGGAAAGTTTGCTTTGATACCTGAATAAATGTCCCAGTCTCCTGTTATTTTCGATTTCCTTGGCGGTGGGGCCTTCATAAGAGGAGACTTTGTCTATCAGGTCCTCTGCTCCTTCCTCCCATTCCTCTTCATCTTCATCGCCCTCCTCATCCACATCTGAAATCATCAGAATCATCTGTTTTATCATCTCACACTAATAACTTAAAGTGGGTGTTATCATAATCAACCACTGTCAACTTAATATGGATGTTTTGAAATTAAAATCTGTAAGTTGTTAATCATTGAACAAAGGAAGAATACCAGCTTCATCTAAGATGTATCCAGCGTGTCTCTTCTTCTTCTTCTTTCTTCCACTTTCTTCATAGTCTTCATCTTCTTCTTCATCATAATCCTACATCAAATCAATAGCAAACTGTATAATGGGAACATTTCTATTTGATGACAGTGAATATTCCAAGAAACTTTTTTTTACACACCATTAACTCACACAAAATTAAGATTTCTTGGTTTACATCTAACACTGTTTAAAATCAGCAAATACATAAATACACTCAAAGCTGAAATATTGCTGCCTTATCTTGCTACATTATCATTATTTCAGCATTTTAATGTCTGATTTGTAGCTGTAAATCTGAGTCTGGCACCAGCCAGTTCTTTGTAAATCTTTATTTGAAAATTTAATTACATCTTCATCCTCATCATCTATGATGTCGTCCACACTACGACGACCTCTTCTTCTGTTGACAGGGGAAGCAACTTCACTTCCCTCATCACTTCCTACATCGCTACCAATGTCACTCCCTGCATTACTTTTGCCATCTTCATTCTGTAATACACATAAAAAATCAATAAGACCTAGAGGTTAGGAATGTACAGTATTATACCACTACATTAATATTTCTTTTGAAATCAATTTTGAAGCTTACTTTAATCATTCCATTGACTTTCACAATGACATATTGTAGACACATATAAAATATTTGATGGTGCTTTCACTTCCAAGAAAATTTATTACTTACATGAACATCATTAACTTTCACTTTATTACTTACATCACTTCCACCTTCATTTCTACCACTTCCAGCATCCGAGTAAACACTTCCTTCATCCTCACTGTCAGACATTTCTGATCACTGAAAATAAAAAGCAAATTTATTTATTTTAATATATATATTAAACTATAAAAACATTATTTTATCTCCCACTGACTAGTTTGTATGGGTGTTCAAGAACTAAGATAGAATTTTGAACCTGAGGAATGGATGAGTTGGCAGTTGCGGTTTGTAAAAGGGCATTTAATAGGAATTTAATTTATATTATACAATTATTTAATGCCTGAGCCTTGAGCAGTAAATAGACTTCAAATTTAAATGAAATTTTAATTATCTTTTGTATTACTAACAATGCATATTTTTACTAATTTTTATCTTTGTGTAAATATGTTAAAGTCGGTTAAAGAGCTTACCACAGCTCATGTTATTTCTGTTGTACTGTATATATCTGCCGACTATAAATAAAATTTACTTGACTTGACTACTTGAATAGATAGAATATTTTTCCCTTGGTGCAGGAAACAGCTCAGTGTGTACTATTGCCCAAGGCCAACGGCTGTTTTTCGAAATAAGTTGCCGGTCAATAGATGGCACTCTATTAACTGGCAGTCAATAGATCAGTTTCAAATAATAAGTTAAACTGAAACACACATACAGAAAAGATGAAAATATTAAATCTCTAATAAAACAAAAAAGTCCATTTGATTAGGTAATAAACCAAAATACTACACACAATCTGGAAGCCCTACCGAGAAGCTGTAAACTGTAACGTATACACTACACAGCCAAAATAATAACTGAAAAGGTAAATATAAATCTTTGTTGTTATACTGAAATATTTTTATCCATAAACGAACACAAATGAAACCTAGAAACACCAGTTTTGCCAAGCAGGTAAAGAGAAAGTTATTAACTGAGTGTTAAACATGGAATTTCAAAAATATCTGTGTTTTCTTTGTGTGTCTTATTGCAACTTTTATGAAATAAATTTCTATAGATTGCTAAATAAACTGATAAATATAGAACTGTAATGAAATCTAGGGACTATTACCTAAAAATTAAAATTGTAGCACCGACCACCATACAAAACAACTGGACCACAGGTGGCGCTCTATCTGTAGCGTTCGATATTAGACAGTCGTACAATAAACATTTCTTTTCATTCAATCTGAGTCATTTTCTCCAGTATATCTTTCCCACGTAAAACTCGTACTGTAAATTCACATTAAAATAAGCAATTCATAGAAATAATATTTTTCAAATACTGAGTAGTTTATTCTTTAAGAATAAAAGAAGAGAGAAAGGTAGAGTATCTTTGAACATCTTGTCACAGTGAATTCAAATATTAACTTTGAAAATCTTTACAGAATGTGTTTTTAATCAATAAAAGTTTTAAACTCAGTGATTATACATGGACATAAAAATTTATTATATAGAAATAAATGTAGACTCTTTTAATAAAAAGGGGATTTAATTCGAGGGGG
>PRKT01000122.1:206190-236663 GCA_003671525.1 Saccostrea glomerata
GGGGGGGGGGGGGGGGGGGGGGGGGGGGGGGGTAGTGGCCAACTTTTTTCAAGTCGAACTTCCTTTCACTTCCAATTTTTTCCTATAATTCTTCCTTTGTATATACTGTGGTAAAAAGTGGGGGGGCCAACCATCTTTTCAATAGACATTTTCTATAGTAGAGGTAATGTTAGGGAAAAAAGTGGGGGGGGGGGCCAGGCCCCCCTGGCCCCCCCCGGATACTACGTGCCTGCATTTAAATGCCCCCACTCCCCCTATACGTTAAGTTGCTGTAAGCAGAGCTTGTTAGAGTCCCCTTATCAAAAGGCAAATTCAAACAATTGAGAAAAATGTACAAAAAATTTAGCTTTCATTTTCTGAGAACTTTTCTTCTCTCCAGTGTAGTATTTTTTTAACATTGGAGAAATTTTATTAGTAAACTATTTATTTTTCTATAAGAAATATTTAGGTAAATTATTTTTTTTTTTGGGGGGGGGGGGGGGGGGTGTCCATTTAAAAACGTTGCATGGGCTTTGCATGGGCCCTGTTAAACAACAGATCAAAACCATCGTTAAATACCCGCGGACAAAAAACGCAACTTTTAGAATTTTTTTAACATTAATTTTATAATTGAAAATGGTTTAATCTTTAAAAAGGGTATTTGAAAGATCTATATGCAAGCAATTTTAACAAAGTAACTGATTTTGCAATATTTTGAAATTTAGTTGATTTTTAATTTTTGTTGAAAGTTCTTCTAAGTTCTTAAATTTCTAGACTTTCTATTTTCTTATTATTAAAATTCAGTATTATCAGATTATGATTTAAAATGCAAAATGATTAAATCAAATACCAAAATTAATGTAATGAAAATTAAAAACCTATATATATCATTCATTTATAGCTTCAAAAATTAGGAATAAAAAAAAATTAGAGGGTGCATGTGTGCCCTTCTGTCATTATTAATTTTATCGTTCATGTATCATTTTAGACTTGAAGAATACTGTTAAGCTATAATACATCTCAAGCATGCCAAATATGCACCAGTGGTTTGGTTGCTATAAAACAATGCTAAATATGTAAATAATGATTTTTACCAAAAATATCTTAGACCAGACCCTACGTGATAATCACTGAATATTACAGGTAGATATTGATCAATGTTATCCGCCCTCATCATTTGACCGTAAGCTGTTACTGAGAAAACCCGCTTGAGCCTCAATATGCAAATACTTAGGGTCATTAGTGGTCATAAAATAGTGCGGATTTCTGTTATATATATCATGCTTTTCTCAGTAAATTTTAAACAGGATAATCAAAAGTAATGTTGTTTTTGTTTTCTTGCACTGATCTTTTGTATAAAAAGATGGCAACATTTTAAAATCCAATAAAAGTATCAACTGACATGACCTTGTCTATGAAGGGACGAGGTGTCAAAAATAGAAATCGAAGTCACGTGATTGATATAGTTTAATACGTCGCCATCTTGTCAGCGAAGGGGAAAATGTGTAGTGCTTGTTGAGACTGGAAATACGCATTCAATCTGGACGCAGTTGGACAAAATTCCAAAGCAAAATACGATCAGTTAATTGTACATCCTGAAAAAGACTTCAGTGAAACACTACCTATCGGTATCTTTCCCTTATTTCATCATAAAATTAACTCCTCTCTATCTGTGACTCCCAAAGTCCTTGTACAAAAGGTGCAAGGTTGATATATTCCATGAAACCACATTGAGAAACACGGATAGGCGAAGGATTGATGAAGAGCAACGATAAATTCATCTTTCTAGACAAAATTTCTTTGTCTAGTTTGATAATCAAATATCAGAAAGGATAAAAATAGGCCGAAGAAGGTATTGTAGTAAAAGTATGCATAAATTATGCAAATGTGTAAGCCATTTTGAATAATTTTATTACTGCGCAGTTGTAAGTTGCAACCAACACGTCTAGAATACGTCTCTGTTCAAAGTTCTAAGCCGAAGACCAGAAAGATACATGATTCATGTAATTGGAATATAAACACTGAACAGGCATTCATAAGACAAATCTGTTAAAGATTTAGGCTAACATATATATTCAAAATATACCCAGCTAAAAACTGGTAAATGGAAGGTAAGCGGGACATTGCGTTACCAGATAATGTAATACCTTGTTGATATTTTTAATACGAGAAAAAAAAGAGAGCTACAAGCTTAAGATAACTAAAATAAATCTTTATTAATTTTCATTAAATGTAAAAGACTTTGTTCAGACATATATCTGAACATCGATGTCGTTGGATTTGTTTTGTGTAAATTTCGTAGGCGACATTATGGGCGTGGACAGTGCCCGGATATGCGTTTTCTTCCGCCATACGTTAGTCAAGGTAACCACGCAACGGTACCTATAAATAGCTCACCGATTACGTGTGTCATGTGCTTTACAAGTCATTTCCTAACAGGATCCGTGTTTCTCAAAGTGGATCAGGTCAAATCCAGGAAAATATTGTTGTGGAAACTACTGTAATAGTAACACACATTACAACAAAAAGAAAACAAAAAAGAAAGAATGCAACCAAGCAAAATATAATTATAGCTATCACATCTGTAAAATAATAACAATGCAACGTACGTATAACACATTTGTCAGTTGACACTTAATGAAATGGGGTCAATCTGTTAATTTTTATTGATCCACTGAGTTGAATGGAAAGGAGGAAATGGTCAAAGTTTATTCAAATGGGCAAATTTTGTTGATTTTTGTGTGGGAAAGATGTTGAGGGGATTATTATTTAAAAAGTAAAGTCCTCTCATTAATTTATATTATATATATTGAAATCCCTTAAAATATGGCCATGTTATTGTTTTCCTCTGTGAATATAATGAAATTTTCATTGAAGGTCCTCTTGTGGTGAATATGGAAAAATCCGTAATTTATTTCTGAAAAAAAAAGTGCTGAAGTCCAGTTCAAGATTTAAATGCTAATACTATCCCTCTGTGAATGTAATGAAATTTTCATTGAAGGTCCTCATGTGGTGAATGTGGAAAAATCAGTAATTTATTTCTGAAAAAAAGTGCTGAAGTCTAGTTCAAGATTTAAATGCTAATACTATCCCTTCGTACACATTAAAACCGTATATACATAAACATCCATGGAAATGCAAAGTACAATTGAAAACAGATCACATTTTTCTCTTGTAATATCCCCATTTGCCATTATTGAACAAGTTCACACATCAAATAATTTTTTTTTTATTACCATATGAAACATTTACACAAATACTAACCAAGATAAAAAATCTCATAAAGATTTTGAATATGGATTACAAATTGGAAAATTTGTTTTAAAAAATCACACAGACGATACATGTAAAGATAGTATTCAATACATTTGGATTAAAATTAGAGGGGCAAATTGGAATGGTCATTACAAAATTTTGCATTTAGTAAGTTTAATACTGAGTGTAATTTTGCTTTTTGTAGATTAAACCTTGGACAATGTAAAACTCAAATAATGACTGAAGTGATGGAACAAGAGGATGAATATGGAGGAGGAACAACTGATGAGTATGATCCTGATGAAGACACCCAGAAAATTGACCAACCAGAGGAGGGGGAGCAAGGAGGAGGAGAGGAAGAGGGGCAGGAAGAAGGCCAAGAGGAGGGCGAAGAGGATGGAGATGTAGACCAGGAAAAGGGGAGGCACAAACGGAAACGTCACAGGAGCAGCCAGGAGGACATTGACGGAAATCGTAAACATGGAGACTCCAGAAGAAGAGGTCACAGGTCACACGATCCTGACTACAAAAAATTCAAACGGTCGGGAAGTGATCGTTCAGAAGGGGAGTTTGATAGGCAGCATTATCACGGAGTAGAACAGTCTGACCAAGAGGACGGACAAAGAGACGGTGATCGCAGACGACGGAGGAGGTCGGAAGATAGGGATCACAAAGGAAAGCACAGGAGGCACGGAAAGCATCGCAGAGAAAAATCCAGGAGCAAGGCAAGACTGGATGACTCTCGGAGCAGTCAGGACATGGAGGCTGAAGATGGGGAGATCCTGGAAGATGGGGAAATTGATGATGATGGAGAAGATGGTAGTGAACATGGGGAAGAGATCCAAAGAAATGGTAACAGGATGGATCATCCAGGTAGCAGAAGAAGGCATGACAGGGATGGAGGTAAATTTATTTTAGATAAAATCTCTATGGATTATATAAAGTCAGTGGTTGATACTCTGTATAATTTTAATAGATGGGCAGAGCCTGAAATAATTTGAGCTCTTTATGCTTTATAGGAAAGTCAGGAGATAGCAGACGTGAGGAAGAATACCCAGATGAGGAGTATGAGGAGGGAGGAGCTGATCCGGAAGGGGGGCATTCAAGAGATAGGCATGATAAGAGGCGGCCTCATTCTCGAGGAGGAAGACATGGAAGGGAGAGAGACAGACGGGACCGCAGAGGAAGGCGGGATGATAAGGTAAAACTTACCTGTTTCAGGGAAATAAGTTGTGAGGGAATTCTGATTTTATACAAGGCAAAGCCGCATGCAATTAATATTGTTAGGAATTATTTTCCTGCTGGGAAACTTGGGAGGAATATAAGATTGTTTATAAATTGTGATATGGTATTACACTTTTTATGTATTTTTCAGCAACAAAGAAACAAAGGGAAGAGGCCACCTAAATACCATGATTATGATAACGTAGATGACGAAAATCAGCAGGGATGGATGTCGCACAAAAAGAATTCCTCAGGCAATCATAAACATGATTATGACTCCCAGAACTATGGAGGCGACCGGAGAGGGGATAGGTTTGAGAGCCCACCTGGTCCATATGACAGCCCATCAGATGAAGATGAAGAGTAAGTCTTAAGTGCTCTGTAACATTTACTGCCAGGAATTGAAATAAATTCTCTCCGAGATGTTTAAATTTTTCTGAAGACTGTCAGAAAGACTGTGTTCATGAGTCTGTCAACTAAAATAGGTTATATTGGAAAAAAAAATTTATATTCTGATTAACAAGTAATTACTATTGACATTTTCAAGATTATATTTTCTAGCTAGGAATAATGAAGTGCAGTATAAGGGAAATAACTCTTACAACAATTTTTTCCCCCAGGTTTGATGGTCATCGTGGTGATAGATCAAAAAAGAGCAAAAGTATGCTGAGTATGTTGGGGGATAACATGTTGGACCCTAATATAGCTGCAGAGGAGGGACAGGTATAATTTTTTTCCATTTGCATAATAAATTAGTTCCAAATTTTCAAAAAAGAGATGGTGTTAGGCTATCTAAATTTAATTCCCTGGTTCTCAGGCCAATTTTCTCCAAAACAGATGCGGGAGGGCGGCATTTTATTTTTCATTTTATTGGCAATAAAGTAGATGAGGGAGGTATTTTTTTTAATTTTAATTTCCCATTTTCTTTAACATAAAGATAATCTTTTTAATCACAGATATACTTTCCATTTCTGGTCAAAATTTCTGCTTTATCCATTGCTTAGCAGCATGTAAACATCGTAGGTAATGTCCTCGAATGTATTTTCAAACGAAGTAGCCAAAATCTCATTGTAAATGGCTACCGGAAGTGATATTTTGATACTAAACTACAAAACAAATGAGGTCGGAATTTTTTTCCCGGATTGGTCTCCGCAATACCAACTTTTTATTTTATCAAAAATACAATAAAATCGGCAATGCGGCTACCTCAAAACGGATGCGCGCGGGCCTGAGAACCAAGATTTCAATTTTATATGGCCTTAATTAGTCACCTTTTGATTAATATCCAGGAAGGATATTTGATATATCTTAAAAACATGCACATGTAGGTAAAATAAATGAATTTTTTATTTTTTTTTTTTTAAAAAAGGAAATATATAAGAAACAGCCACCAAAGAAAAAGAGAAATTTTGACAGAGACAGTAGAGGAGGAGGGCATAATAATCATGATAGGGGAAACCATAAAAGAAAGAACCAATCCCGGGATCACAATCAGGATCAGCCTAAGAAAAAGCCATTGCTAAAAACTCCGATGGAGGAACGCCCCATTTGTAGATTCTACAAAGAGGGGAAGTGTCAAAAGGTGAATATTTACAACAACAACAAAATTTTTAAAAAATTTGAAACTTTGTTCAGTGTTATAATTGATTTTGAATTAACTAGATATTTTAAGACTAAAGAGAAAATTTTATTATTAAATTTTTTTTATTTCTTCCCTGCAGGGTTATGATTGTCCATTCAATCATGAGAAGACGCCAAAGAAACCAGAGTTGTGTAAATATTACCTGAATTCATACTGCTCCAAAGAAGACAACTGCATTTTTATGCACAATATCCTTTTCTTGTTTAAGTTTTTCATAAGTACACCAATAATGTTCTATTTGAATTTCTGAGAATATTTTCAATGTATATAAAAATGTTTGACTTTTGTCCCATGAGCAAGTTTCCTTAACAGAATCACGTGAATTCCCTTGTAAGTTTTTTCATACTGGTCAGGAGTGCTATGGAGGGGACAACTGTAAATTTTCCCATGACCCCTTGACTGATGAAACAAGACATCTTATTGAAAAGGTACGAAAAATCAATATTTGATGTCCCAATTTTATTTTCTCTTGGCTTTTAATGCTATATGAAGTTCAGAGTAAACAAATCCAAATTTCCATTGCAGAGGTACAATAATCATGACAATGATGCTGAGTTTGAGGAAGACAGACAAAGAAATAAAAATCGACCAAGTTTATTAGGTAAGTGGTTAAAAAGTTTCCATAGATTGCAAATTTGTCAACAAAAATGTTTTTAAACATTACCAGATTGTAATACGTGTATGTTGATTAACAATACTTTCTGCTACAGGGTCCCCACCTAGACATCTACTCGTTGATCCAGCAGTTCAGGAAAGGATCAAGAAAATTCCATCCATTTTTGATATAGAAACTCATCCACCAAATCAAAGTCCCAATAAACCTGGGGGTCCACCAAACATGATGCACCCTCCCCACATGCAACCTCCCAGGTCAGTGTTGTGGGACCTTTTTCATGTAGAAACTGCTATCTTAAAGCCCCCCCCCCCTCATTATTTTGCTAAAAAATCTGCAATATGGCAAAAAAAAAAAAATCTAGAAACTCATGTAAACTTGAAATCTTTTTCACTTCTAAGTTACAATAAACTACATGTAAATTCCGTTCTTTTGTAAATAACAGCAAGGATTTTCAAGAAGAAAATAATTTGAAACAAATTTTCATTTACAGACCTGGGTTTTACAATGAAATGAACATGAATCGCATGCAAGGCCCAGGACCACAAATGAACCAAGGTCCACCAGGTCCCAGGGGTCCAATGGGCCCTATGGGTCCCATGAACCAAGGACCCATGATGGGCCCAAGAGGGCCAATGAATCAAGGGCCTCCCATGGGTCCACCGGTCTCCATGCCTGGACCAATGATGGGTCCTCCCAGAATGATGAACCAGATGAATCCAGCTTTGAATCCAGCAGTGGCATTAGTCGGGGCATTACTGCAGCATGCAGCAGGGGTCAGGCAACCTAATGTGAGTACAGGAGGGCCAATGCCAAATCAGCCTATGGGGAATTTCCAGGGCCCAGGAGAGCGTCCGGAGGGAATGTTTCCTGGACACCCAGACCAGTTTCAAGGATCAGATCTACAAGGCCCTGGGTCAGGAGAGAATATGGAGGGACCGGGGCCAACATTCCAAGGCAGCAACAGAGAAGGTATGAAAAATATTGTTTTATGTTTTGAATGCATTCAGGAGGTTTGATATGTCAAATTTGTAAAAAATACAGTTTAAATGTGAGTACATCAATATAAAACAAATATGTTTTCTGTGTAGATGGGGATGAAGAGAGAAGAGAGGACAAATCAAAAGACGCAGACCCAAATAAAGAGAAGCTGGCAATGCTTGGAATTGAAACTGATGATTACTTAACCTCAAATCAAAAGGAACTGTTTGAAAGAATCAACAAGACAACGGAAGGAAAGGACGAAAGTAAAGAGAACCAGGTGTTAAATTCCAAGCCGGATGTCAGTACAGACAGTGATTCCAAAGAAAAGGGTAGGCTTACAAAGAATGGTTTGTACATGTGATTTCATAAGGTACAATTGTAGAATTGTTGATCTGCTTGACATTGGATGCTGTTCTGTTCATGTATGGTGTTTATTTCAGAGGAAGATGACAATTGGTATTCAAGTGATGAAGAGGATCAAAAAGATTCCAAAAAACTTACAGATGTACTCAAGAAAATCAACAGACAAGTAAGGAATTTATATCATGTGTATTAAAAATGAGGGTAAAAATTTTTTAAAAGTATATTTCCTGCCAAAGTGTTTATAATATGTATCTGTTCCAAGAAAATCTCGGGCTTTCAGGTTGTAAAACTGATTATGATTGTCGCTCACTTGATTTTGATATGAGGAGAGTGTGTCAGATTTTTATGGGGTACTGTGTAAACTTTTATTTATATATTTCAGTCTTCCACCCCCCTCAGTCCACAGGCCACAAATCCTCCATCTTCCACACCTAGCACAATGAATATAATGCAAATGATCAATGCCATCAAAACTAGCAGTTCTGGAGCCACATCCCCACCAGCAGGGTAAGAAGAGATTTATTTATCCCTGGTTTTTCATTAAAAGTGATTAACATTCCATGTGTTGAAGCTAGAATGTAGTTATTTATAATGCTTTTATTTTGGCTTTTCGAGATATTGAAAAAAAAAAAAATTATTTTCATTGAAAAAGAGATGAAAAATGTCAATTTTACTTGAATTATAATTTGTTTTTGCAGCTCTGGCAGCTCTATGCCAAGAGATCCTCGTAAAAGACAGGACCCAAGGTCATTTGGAAAATCAGGAGATAAATCAACTCCTCCCATTATTCCTATTGAATCTCAAGACTCCCCATTTGAACCTCCTCCCCCAGTGTTTATAACTTCTAGTGAGGGGGATGTAATGTGGAATGTCATACCAGTGACAGTCGAAGGTTCCCCCAAGATACCTCCTCCAGGTATCAATCTTGCTGATCCTAAGTACAAAAATGATCCAAGGATTCAAAAACTGTTAAAGGTGGCAGAGGCTACCAGGGGGCAGTCTGCGGAGAACAAGACAGATGGACAGAAACAGGTTGACCCAAGAACTGGTCAGCCTGTGAAATCGGTGGCCTCCCAAGGAGATCCTCGATTAAAAGCTGGAGGGGATACTGGAAAACCCTGGGATCCAAGATTAGGAAGAACAAATTCTGATTCAGGTGCTCCTGCTGTTGACCCAAGGTTACAGCGCACTCCTTCAAATCCACCAATGGGTGTTCATTCTCTGCCTCTGAGGCCTTCTATAGATCCAAGGATGGGCAGACAGATGAGTAACACAGACAGTCTAGGCTCAATGGGTCCTCGTTTCTCCAGACAAAATAGCTCAAGTGGTGGCTCAAGGCCAGCTGATCCTAGAATGGGCAGACAAATTTCAGAACAACCTGTTGAACAAAGGTCCCCAGGACTTTTACCTACCCCTCCTATACCACCCATCCCAGCAGCTATTGCCAATGATCCAAGGCAAAGTAGTGATCCTCGGAAGTTTGGCAGACAAAACTCCACTCCCGATCCAAACAGTGCTATGTTACCTGACTTGAGCCTCAAACCTCTCGGTGAACCAATAATTAATCCAAAAATAGATCTTTTATTGGACGATGAAAGTCTCCAAAAAATGACAATGGACAGGCAGCTAAGTCAATCATCAAATGATTCTGAAAAGGGAAGTGGAGACTCTGCTGACAAACCAAAACTAGACTACCGCAATGATCCACGATTCAAGCGAAAGCCAGCAGGCAAGCGTAAAGGAAGCATGGAGTATGCTTCTCCTCTGGATAGAGAAGAAGCAGGACAGGAAAATGTCTCAAGTTATAACAGTTATAATCGCCCCCCTCCAAGTAAACCCCCGAAAGTTGATCCTCGAATGAACAAAAGTGATCCAAGGACAGCTGTGAAACAGGAACAGAAAGTGCCCCAGGAGAATGTGGGTTCGGCACTACAAGTCGCAGAGGAGGAAGTAGGGGGCTTAACTCCTCCAGGACCCGACTTGGCATTTGCATCAGAAACTGAAATTAACACTAAGGACTTCTTTAAGACAATGGATCCCACAGCATCACCCTTTTGTTAGAAATTCAGCATTGAATTAACAAAAGTATGTATGGTCATTATATTTGTATCAATTGAGAATCTGTGCTACTCTTTGAATGAATGAGATTTGATGAATGAATTATGTATAAAAGAAAAAATATGACATGATATCATGATTGTACATGTATGACACTCAGTCATAATTTGCTGAGAATTCATGGTTACTTTTTGTTGCCAAATTGTCTACTTACGGACAGACTTTGTTATGGTTGTTTAGTTGGACAGCCGTTGTTATATTGTTGATTGTGAGATCGTTGTTGACTCTCTCTGGCTTTATATCATGATGGTTGATGTGTTCAGTTTGCAATATTAACACATTCATTTTTCACCAAATTTCTAAGAACAAATAGGCTTTAGATACGATTTATGTACATTGTTGCATTTATTATCTATTTTATGAAGATTTTTAACTGATTTTTTTTTTCAATGTTTGTAGTATGTAGTTTTAAGATCAAAAGAATATTTGCATGTTAAATGAAGTACATGTACTTGCAAACAGGGTCACAAATGCTTCAAATGAATCCTGGACTTTTCAGTGAATTCATTTTGATCAAGTGCTGATGAAATTTTTTTCTGAATATCAATAATACTTGTAAATTCATTTAAACAACAAAATCTTGCAGGTGTAAAATAAAGTGCTTAGTGTTTTTATATCCAGATTTTGTTTTTTAGAATTTATTCAAGCAATGAATTTTGAATTTAGACCAAATCTTGAAATTAAAAAATGATATTTTAGAATGTGAAAGGGGAAAAAAAGTAAATTTGTAATGAAGGATGAACTTTAAATGAATGAATGTAAATATGTGGTGATTTTTCAGGACTTTTTATTCTATAAATGATACAGGAATTTTATCAAAGGTTGTCTCATGAATTTAGAAATTCATGTAAAATGTTCTTTTTGTGTTTTTCATGTCATATTTTGTGTGTTTGGTACACGTGTAAATGGGAAAATTATGAGGAGAAGTATGAACAATTGTAAAGCAGAATTTATCTGTGATGTTGTATATTATCTATTCCACCCTACAAAATTAAAAATCAGACATTTAAAAATGCTTCATTTGTTCATCCATAATTAAATATAAAGGCATTGTGTGTATTTGGGATCAAAAAGTGAAACATGTTCGATTTCAGGTTGGATAAGGCATTTTAAAAAGCCCAAGATCAAATGTGGCAGCAGTACTATATTAATCACTGTCAATGTGTTTTAAAATATGTCAGTGTTACAAATTCTCAAGTGACTGCATATCTGTTGAACAGCTTGAAATACTGAATGCTTGAAATTTTTTGTCAAGACCAAGTAACTGATATGGACAATATATTATGTTCACAATTTGAAACATCTAATATGTCCACAAGTGGAATAGACTGTCAGAGGATTATTGCAGAAAGACAATTAATTTTACCACGTAATATTTCAAACGTATGATTTCTAATTTTATTAGAAATGTTTAAAATGAGGAACTTGGAAAGTAGAAATAAAATTTACTGAGATTAATTAAGTTTTTAAGTACAGCTTAACAAAATATCTTGGATTATACAGTACTGCATGACAGTTACTGGTGTCACAAAGTCAGAATGAACGGTATAAACATTCCTCATGCATGAGAATTAACATGCAGCAACAACAACGCGAGTGATAAAATATTAGTACCTGTATTTTCAGGAAATGCATGGTCATTAGGATTTCAGGCATAAAACAAAAATTTGATCACTATTTGAAAACGGTAGGAAAAACATCCCTATAATGAGGAAATAAGTGGGCGGAAAGGGGGGGGGGGGTACCTGCAATGTTCTTTCTATATTAGTCGCAAGCTTTAGTAACGGTATATGGCTCTAAATCTCAAGCATTTTTTTAAATCGAATTTTCTGATTTAAATTTCAATTCGCGAAATGTAAAACACTTGCATTTAGCTTTTACGCGTTGAGCTTTTGTCATAAAAAATATATATAGAAAAAAATATACTTGTAAATTGTTTATAGTGTTTTGTCAGTCTTAAATCCCTCTATATTAGTCGCAAGCTATAGTATATGGCTCTAAATCTCAAGCATTTTTTAATTTCGAATTTTCTGAATTAAATTTCAATACGCAAAATGTAAAACACTTGCATTTAGCTTTTACACGTTGAGCTTTTGTCATAAAAATATATAGAAAAAAAATTATACTTGTAAATTGTTTACGGTGTTTTGTAAGTCTTAAAATCCAATTTTTTATGGATGATAACTTTCTTTCTGCAAGCCATAACTTTTACGCTGATTTATTCTGATTGACTTTTAGCAGTTTAGTTACACTTCAAATATAATTTATTGCTTTCATTTGGTATTGTATTTAATTAGTCCTAAGACATTACATATAATCACACTAGAATTCAGACTAAAATTTAATTATAATACATGTACGAGATTTACGTACAAAAGCATGCACTTTGTGTAAAATCTACTTTTAAATTCGTACAGACTTGAAGTCATTTGCAGAGAATTAAACGGGAAACATCGTGACGTTGCCTCTCTGACGTAACTGGTGTCATAATCAAATGTGCACAAAACAACCGCTCGAATCGTATAAATTGTGTACCAAAATTGATGACAAAAGCAAACCCGCAGTGATATGTTACTGGAAGTTCTAGACTTCTGGTACTAGTATAAAATGTTTTACAACTACCGGTAGCTTTACAAAACTTTGCTAATGCTATTAGTTTAATATAGATATTAAAATCTGTATTCATAAAATCATTTGAAAACTTTAAACTTAGCCCACTGGATGATTATACTGACACAGGAAGAGTGTCTTTTCTATTAAACAGGTGGACAGGGGATGCTTACTCCTCCATGACATCTGATCCGCCTCTGTTTTAGAGGTCTGTGCTTGCTCTGTTCCGTTTTTGTATTGTTTAAATAATCTTTTGAGCTTGAATACTAGTAAATTTGCTATTAGGTATCTCCAAATTTTTTTCTTAAAAAAGGATATCCCAAATGCCCCACTAGATGATTGCATTACGACAGGAAGAGTTGTCTTTCTTTGTGAGCACTTCAGTCATCGGAGGTAAAATTAACCTTCAAATGAAAACAAACATCGCAGTGTGAGAGTGACTGTTTTAGTCCACTTTGCTTTTAATAATTAGAAGTCAGTAATGAAACGTTCATATTCAGGTCAAGAAGATAGCCATGTTAAAAGTAAAAGGCGAGAAAGTGACAGTAATGAACCTATGCCAGCGCTGCATTCTATATTTTATGGAGAGGTATTGATGTGTATGCACTAATGCAGGTGGCTGTATTTAGCACTGTATTGTATTAAATATGTGTAAACCATTTATTTCTGCAATCAAAATTACACATAATTAAGATTAACTTGTTATTCATTGAACAGGTGGCATCTGTTCAACAATATGGTGTTTTTGTAAAGATTCCAGATTTCAAAAAGCAAGGTAAGCACAACATGTACAGATGTATACATAGTTCTACTGGTATTGAAAATTAAAGCTTAATATAAGAGTCAGCTGAGAACTGGGATGCAAATGTCAGATGCAGTATCTAAAGAAAATACTAATTTGAACAAGACTTATGGGTGTTCCTGATTAATGTAAATACTACTTCTACTACTACATGTACTACTACTACTACTACTGCTACTACTAATGCTAAACAGGTTCATTACCATAGGTGCTCTCAATGCAATTTTGAAGATAACTAAATGATAGTCTATATAGGTCTACCCCTCTAGGATACTATAAAATCAACCTTGTTGATTATTTAGTAGAGATGGGTAGACCAATGTAGACTATCATTTAGTCATCTGCAAAATTAAATGGGGAATGTCAATGTTCATTACTTAAGAACCTCAATATGGTATTCTTACTATTTTATTTTTTTTTAATTCACTTTATTTTCCAATTGCATATACCCTTTGTTTTTAGGATTAGTTCACAAATCTCAGATGTCAAAAGTAAGAGTTGACGATCCATCAGAGATGCTTGCCACGGGAGAAAAGGTGTATTGCAAGGTTATTTCACTTGAGGTAAGCCTGTTTTACTTGTATGATCACAGAATTTCATTTTTCTTTCAGCAGGACTTTCCTTAAGAATTGAAATAGCAGGGACCATTTATAATATAGAAGGGTTCTGGGGTTCGATCCTAGCAGAATAACCAAAGGATTATTATTATCATTATAAGCAGGGAACTTGGACTTAATAAACCTCTAACTGAGCATTTGAAAGGAACCGAAATCCAATATTGAAAATACTAAAAATAAGCTCTTTATCGGTGTATGAAATAAATAATCACAATGTAATACCTTTTTTTACAGAACAATAAGATAGGTTTGTCAATGAAGGTAGTAAATCAGACTACAGGCAAGGATGAAGATTCAGCAAATGTGCAATCCTCGTAAGTATGGTAGAGTATAGTCCCTGTAAAAAGGACTCCAAATAAAGGGTGCCCCCTTAAGCCTCTTCATCAATGCTTATGTAATGCAGCTGTTAAAAATAAATCTGAACTGGAGTATCTTAGACACTGTAATCTTCTAAACCATGTACATGTCAAAATGATTTTGAAGTATTTTACCCTTGATTTGTTGAATTATTTGAAAACTCAAAGTTTTTCCTGGTCCCATCGAATATGAGATAATTTTTGATTGTATAATAATGTTAACATACTGTCAAATTGTTTCTGTTAATGTTGAGACCTCATCAGAATCACAATTAGTAATTTAGATACCTTATAAGTTTCTTTTAATTTCTGGATGTTTTCAATTTTAGAATGGATCTACAGAAGAACAGAAAGTTTCACAAAGGAGAGAGGCCGAAAATAGAGCTGGGAGCAGTCTTAGACACTACCTGTAAAAAATGTGGTGGTCATGGTAATGAATATTTACTGTAGTAGATTTAATAATTCCCAGCTGTAGGTATCACTATTTAACATCAGTATTACCTTCAGAAAATGAATTTAATGCCAAACATTTGGACCAATATTTTACTTCAATGTTTCTTAGAAATGTTGAACTTGCTCAAAATTTGTTGATATTGTAGTCTTAACACCACACTGTAAATGTTACTCCAAAAAATGAGTGTATTTCACAATACATGGAAAAGTTACACCGCAATAATGTAGATTCATTCTAAATGATTGTTTATGTTCACACTTTAATTGATCAAGCATTTGGAAAGCAATTTTTCTTTGCAATATAAGTCTTCTTAATGAATTAACTTATTCTTACATAGGTCACTTAGCCCAGGACTGCTTTCATGTTGCCGGTGGGAAGTCATATGACCTACTATCAGATGAGGACGATGCCCTTGCCTCACCAGGAAAAGAAACAAGACACAAATCTTCAAAATCCAAGAAAAAGGTATGTGGCCATTTTTCATAGCATACTTTCATAAATCAAAACACAACACCCGGAAATATTTCCCTTTCCCATATCACAGAAACGAGATATATCATTTAAATGCTAAAACATCTTGTTATATTATGGTGATATGTCTTTTTAAGTATGCCTAGATTCCTGCCAAATCAATATGAAATTTTATCCTTTCTTTTAAAATGAGCAGTGAAATACATGTAGACATTGTTTTTTAAACAGAAAAACAAGAAAGAGAAGAAATCAAAGAAAGCCAAAAAGCGGCACCATGCAAATTCAAGTTCAGAATCTGAAGAGGAAAGTCCCCGTCACAAGGTAAAACATTCCCAATAGCTGAACCATAGGGAAAAATATATTCATGTAAATCTTCGTATTAAATTTGATTGAAATTGGATGATTTATTTCATCATAGATAAACCTGTACTACACTAAGGTTCACATTTGTGTACATGTATACTGGCATATCAAATGCAGGATTAGGTGATTTTTGTAACTCCACTTTTTTACATTGTAGAAACACAAAAAGCACAAACAAAGAAGAAAATCATCTAGCAGTGATAGTGACAGCTGATTTTTGTAATATTTTTCCAATAAATTTATTAAAATTGCCTGGTACTGTCATCTTATAAATTTATTTATTTAGTACTCAACATCATATGGTGATGAATACATAGAGAGTAGGAGTGTCAACTCAAGTAAAAGGGAATGTGGTCCCTTTAAAGCATGTAAATAAGAAAGTAGTAATTATACCCCTGCAAACACAATTTTGAGGGTATATAAGAATCACTTTGTCCATCTGTCTATGCAATTCTGGCTATAACTTTGTTATGGAGAATCACTGGAAGCTCATACTTAGAACAAACATGTCCTTCGGGTTTGTCTTGACTTTGACCCCAAGTCATTCTGGCAAGATCAAGTTCATTGGCAAAAAGGCATAAAATTCTTGTCTAGGCTATAACTTTGTATTGAGAATCATTAAAAGCTCATACTTGGAAAAGAGCTTATTTATGACCTGAGGATGTGTCATGACCAACCCAAGGTCATTCCAGCAAGTTCAGGTCACAGGTATAAAGTAAAAAATAATCATAAGTTAATTTTCTGATGGAAAAACATTGCATGTTTATATTTCACTGAAAGATTACTAATGACCAGAGGATGTGTCCTTTTTTTCCAAGCATTTTTTAGGAAGTTCAAGGTCACATAAAGTTTAACATGCAATTTAAAATATCATGGCACATGGAATTTGTGAGGTTGCTTATAGTAGCTGTAGTTTGGTTTCCTCTTGTCTATTTTATTTTAGGTATGATAATTAACCATAAAATTATCAAACAAACAAGCTCAAAGAATGACAGTCTCCTTTCTAATCTACTGTGGTTTCATCAATTTTCGTTGGCATCAATTTTCGTGGATTTTGTAAAACAGACGTTTTCGAGGATACGTAATTTCGTGGACAAAGGCATTGCCAATACAAATGAATGTCATATTTCGTATTTCAATGAACATTTGAATTCGTGGATCTGCTCAACAACGAAATCCACGAAAATTGGTGCTCAACGAATATTGATGAAACCACAGTATATCTACCTTGCATAGTACATGCATGTATACCGTTGATGTCACTATACCTGGCCAACACTAGAACAAGAAATTGAAAGTGCTAATCATCTACCTGTCCTGGTCCTCTCTAAGACATAAATATGCAAAGAAATCTGATTCTAATGCTTTCAGTGAAATACAAATGTATTTTCTAAACTTTATAAATCAAAATTAAAAAGAAACCATAATGTACCTTTAAGAAGTATACACAAACAAATTTCATTATTTTATACATAAATGACCAAGTACCAAATAACACCCCTCTGCTTCGCAATGTACTGATGTATTTAAACACCACTAATAATGTACACAAAAAATGAAAACAGAAATACTGTAAATACTTGTGTAAATTAATTTTTTAATGACATTTTCTCTCTGAAAAATGACTTTGAGGATGTACAAAACAGACAAAAATACAAGAAAATGAGACAATAAATGTTTTATGTTTTGGCTAGGACTCCCCAAGTTTATTCAATCTCATATTTTCGCGCATTGCCACAAGGGAGACAACTCTTGATGTTGGCCAGTGATCCCCCCGCTGTGATGTAAGCAATGATTCCCATGACAACCGTCAGGAAGTAGGCCGGGAGGATACTGGCCAGATACAGGGGGCTCTCACGGGAGGACGTCCTCTGGTTTAGAAGGGTCTACAAATAGAAAAAGACAAATTAATAATTTAATTAATGTCTAATGGTTTTAAAAAAATAACTTGAGCTGAACTATAATATGTATATGTATGCATACCAACAACCATAAATTATATTTCCAGCACAGGCGCTTGACATTTTAAACCTTTTTTTTCATAAATGAAAAAAAAAACACCTATAATATAACTAGTATACTAAGTAAGTTATTTTCTTTATTTGTGAAAAAAAAGATAAAAATGTCAAGCACCTGTGATTTCCATTTGCATGTATGCAAAGTGACACTTATTATTTTTAAATATTATTTTTGAACATCTAACATCTTTTCTAAGGAAAAGGGATTTTTAATATTTCAAAATTCATACTGGATACTGGAAAAATAAGCAAATTTTCAAAGTGGATTACATTATAAATCATTGATCAGTCAATCCAGTGTTTTAATACTTTACTTATGTAAACCTCCACTCACAAGACATGAGATAAGCATGTGACTCACCAGACATGAGATAAGCATGTGACTCACCAGACATGAGATAAGCATGTGGCTCACCAGATATGAGATAAGCGTGTGACTCACCAGAAATGAGATATGCATGTGACTCACCAGACATGAGATAAGCATGTGACACTCACCAGACATGAGATAAGCATGTGACTCACCAGACATGAGATGAGCATGTGTGACTCACCAGACATGAGATGAGCATGTGTGACTCACCAGACATGAGATGAGCATGTGACTCACCAGACATGAGATAAGCATGTGACTCACCAGAAATGAGATAAGCATGTGACTCACCAGAAATGAGATAAGCATGTGACTCACCAGACATGAGATAAGCATGTGACACTCACCAGACATGAGATAAGCATGTGACACTCACCAGACATGGGATAAGCATGTGACACTCACCAGACATGAGATAAGCATGTGAGATCCCACGACCAGGGCCACCTTGTGGTACCGCCTCTTGTCAAGTCCATTAAAGAAGATCACTCCCCAAAATGTGTGGAGAAGTATAAAACTTAGTGTCAGAAAAGCTGCAAAGATAAATACAATTATACAGATTTATAGTACTGTTGTAAATGTACTTTGTAAAGATATAGTTTATTTATCTCTCACATAACCCTTACCTTGTATTGAAAATAGCCTTTTGAAAGTTTTCTTATCTGTTTCTTACATAGTCTTAGTGACTCCAAATGAAACAATGTATTAAAAGTGAAAAACTTAACGTCTAATTTCATTACAAAGTTATACTTTTTAAATCTTTGAACATCGACTTTTTTTTCTTTTTGTTTCTTAGTCATATCTGGAAAGAACAACATTTAAAGCCATTTTTAAATCAAAAGAGAAGAAAAGGAGAGGGAATATTTTTGATAGTTTAGTTTTAAAGAACTAACCAGGGGTAAATATAGAAATTTACCTGTAGCTACAAAAAAATATTTAGAATCTCCATGGATACCAATGGTTCCTGGACCAACCATATCAGCTAACACATTGACAGTAGAGAAAGCACCAGAGAGAATACCAAACCCCAGACCTGACACTGAAAAAAATAGTTAACTACTGTATTAAAGAGGAATCACAAGTACCGGATTATCTGCTGAAACCCCTCATAAATATGAATCTAACATATACTAGCTTCATTAAAAATTTAATTACCATATGCCATTATATGTTTGTTTGAGATATCCCTGGGTGTCATGTGCATTTCTTGGCCAGTTTGGCTAACTTTCTGTAAGCCATCATCAGCTTTTCTGGAATAGATTTACATATTGTTAACTTACAAATATAATTTTACAGATACAATTCAATTTATTTTTCAAAAACAATTTTCCTTAAAAAAAAAACAAATGTGATGTTTTTACCTCAGAAGTTTGTAGAATAGAAGTCTGAATGCTTCTTGAAAGAGAACTGAGAAAACTAGACCAAACACTAGTTGTTCTCTCAGAGGAACTACTGCATACCACAATATAGAGGACACTAGTAGTGATAACAACCAGAAAAATCCACTGAAAAAAAGAAATTATTTATTCATAGTACATTGTACATGTTTATGTCTCAATCAATGTCTCAAAGGAAGGGATGGAGCATTATGTTTTTACATGCTTGTCTGTCAGTCTTTCACAATATATGTCTACACTTTGAATCTAAAATAATTATATGACTGGAATGGATTTAAAGTTGTTGACCATGACCTTATTAGGATTGTTCTCTCAAGGCCACACCTTAAAGGTCAAAGTCACATGAAACCAGTTATACCTTCTGAAGTTATGCATGTTAATTGACTATAACTCTAGAGTTAAATAAAGTCCATGTGATCTTATACTATGTATGCCGTTCATTTTATTCCTTAGAGATATTTTCAAGGATATATTTTCAAAATGCTAGGAATTGAGGGAGGGGGTGTAACAATGAAAGAAAAAATTATAGTAATCTTACATTTCAACTTATTATTCATAGGAAAATCTGCTTAAATTAGTTTCTAAGACATATTTTGTGCATTATCTATAATATTTTTCATGTTGATATTTTTAAAAAACTGGTGACAATGTTTGGTTAATTAACATTAGGGCCAAAAAGCTTTCTAGAGTTTCACAAAAACTTTTTTACTCACATACTGGTACCTGATACTTCAATGATAGAATTATTTATCATTTATAAAAAAAAAAATACAACAAGGAAAAAATACCTTGCAATGAGCACAATTATTCGAAGTGGATCTCTGGCAATTGTGAACACAAACAAAGCAAAGGGTGGTCCAAATGCTATAAAGGTGCAACCAAAGAATTCCATTACAGTCATGGTGAGTTTTTATTCATGTGAAGCACCAGTTCTACAATACAAAATACTCTTATATACATGTATTAAACATAGGTAATCAAAGATTACAGAGCTCACCTCAACGAATGTTGTCTTTAAGTAAGGCAAAGTCACACAATTACCCAACAAAAAGTGTACATCCAAAAATGCAAAATTTATGCAATTTTGATTTGATACTTTGGAATAGACCTTTATAAAAACTTCAAACTAGTTCTGCATCATGAAAACGTAATTAAAATCCAGCATCTGAAGCAAATTTGAGAGTTTTCATCCCTTGATGCATCATTTGTGCAAGTTTGGTTTATATAAGCCTTATAGTTTCTTGGTAATAGACTCGCACCCATAACTTTTACCTGGACCATTATCTGGAAAATGTATTCCAATTCAGAAACCAAAGCAAGTCCATTAGTGTGCATCCTAAAATGTATCATCCATGCAAGTTTGCTCAACATAGCTCTCAAAGTTACGTGGAATTAAAACCTGTTTAAACCAGAAGTCTCTGTCGAGACTGAAGCTCTACTGGTTTGTACTTATAGCAAAGGAAGAGAAAAGTACTTAATGTAGTCTACTTGCATGCCACATTATATTATAATCAGACTAAAACTGTATTTGGAGTAGCATTTTGAGTGTATTTAACAGAAATAATGTTCATCAAAGTCAAAAACCGATATACAGAATTATGTATCTTAGTGTAGTCTACTTGTGTGCCAATTTACATTGAAATCAGACCCAAACTGTAGGAGGAGTAGCATTTTGAAAGAATTTCACAGAAATTTCTATTTTAAGTAAACAAGTCAACACCTTTCATCGAAATCAAAAAAATGATAAACAGAATTATGTATCTTCAGTGATCTTAGTGTATTCTACTTGTGTGTCAAGTTATATTGAAATCAGACTAAAACTGTAGGAGGAGTAGCATTTTGAAAGAATTTCACAGAAATTTCTATTTTTAGTAACCAAGGCAACACCGTTCATTTAAATCAAAAATTGAAACACAGAATTATGTATCTTAGTAAAGTCTACTTGTGTACCTAGTTATATTGAAATCAGACCAAAACTGTAGGAGGAGTAGCATTATGCAGGAATTTCACAAAAAATTCAAAACCTGGTCGTTCCTTTGCTGACACTGCAGCATCTGAAACTTTGACTGGTACAATGAAACACAGTAGAATCATCTTCCGTGTATGTCTAATCAAAATAGGATATAGAAGTACTTAAAAAGAAAACTGCTCCAAAAAAATTAACCTTAATCCGGGACGCCGATGCCAAGGATATTACATAAGCTTCCCCAACTTCGTTGAGGTGAGCTAATAAAAACTATCAGAATTGAATCACAGGTTAGGAATGCAGTGTTTGATTTACAATGAAACGGCAGCATAAATCTGATTTTGTATTAGCTTTACCCTTATAGGTAGATGACCCAATGTAATCTCAGTAATATTTGTTGAGAGTCAGAATACCGGTAATAATCTTGACTGGTGTCTTAAATCTCAGCCCACTGCCACATAAAATGATTTGAGAAATCTTAGCCCAACTTCGACCTTGTTAAGAAAAGTTGAAGTAGGCAGGGAATTTCAGCCCATTTTGTCTGAAACAAGTGGGCAAAGTGAGGGTTGGACATCCTAAATTATTAGTCTCTATAATATCACTGAGATTAACCCCAAGGATATCCCTAAGGTACATGCAGCTCATGCTATCTCAAAGACACCCTATGGTATCCAACTGATACCTCAAGGAACCCAAAGAATACATAACAGAGAGTAGACTTCAATTAATGGTCCACAGATCCGCAAGACCCTCACGCTCATCTGACTATGAGGTAACATTTACGTCAATCATCTGATAAGGGTTAGTCTTGCACATTATTCGACTGATGAAGTTTAGTTTTGCACCCAACTGAGAGAGTGGGATTATTCCTTGTCTAAGTATTCGACTGATTAGGGTTAGTCTTGCATTCATCCAAGAGATTAGGGTTATTCCTCACACATCATTTGACTTATTAATATGGTTGATCTAGCATCTGTCTCAGAGATTTCATGTAAACATCTTAGTCCTTGCATACCATCCAAGAGATCAGGGTAAGTGACTCATTCTTTTAGATGAATTACAAAATTCAATTGCTGCTGTATTATTTTCAGCTTTAACAGCATTAAAATTTTTTAATGGTTTGTTTACATGGAAGAAATGACACTAAGCATGTGCAATATGCACTTCGTTGACATTAATTTTTTGTCAATTTTTTCAATTAAGAAACATTTTTTTTAGACCACCAGGTTAAAAACTTTCTCTAAAAACAAAGTTTGAAACTAAACTTTAACCAATGAATTCAATCGTGGCGTCAAAAAGGCTAAAAACCTTTTTGTATTTTTAATTTTTTTAATCGCTCACGCGATCTTATATATACTGAAATTGACTTCGGCAACACTACATTTAAGCACAGTATTTCTGGGGACCAGTAAAGTCGTTCCCATAAATTACTAACAAATTTTTTTAGTTCACTGGATGAAGAGAAAATAGATGAGTTCAAAGTTAAAGATCAAAGAATCAATTTCCAATTTTTGCACGACTGTTTCTCCATAGGAGTTCGCAATTTTACTAATTAAGTCATTATAACTCGATTGACCTTGCCATGAACCTGTTCGCTCTGCTACTAAAACATATGGTTTATTCAATCAATCGATTTCGATGGTCTTTTTTGATAATACTCCTTCATCTTGTGGTTTTTCCACCTACCTATCATGCCATTTCCTACCGAATGAAGAATGAATCTGACGCAAATCTGACTGGTTACCATGTTTCTTTTCCATCAGACTGACAAAAAATTTGATACTGATTTTGATGTGAATACTACTGTTTGTTACATTACCTAAATACAATGTAATTACTTCAGGTTTTGTTCCATTGTTGACAGTTTCACTTCCGCAAAAAAAGTTACAAATCGGATCACTGAAAAGCTTGAAAAGAAATTGTCAACTCGTTCTTTAAAGAATTTCTTACCTGTCCTATTGACAACAATGTTTATGATTAATTTTTCCTAAATTATCCATATGATATTATAAAAAAAATCTTTCTACACCACTATCGACATGAATTTCGCTTTCATCTTTTAATTATAAAATTCCCGTTCTTACTCAATTATGTACGACCTAATAAATACACAAGGAGTAATTTGACACCGATCAGCAGGGAGGCCCCAAACTTCAATGTAAACAAACTTTCTGTCATTAAGAAGTTTAAAAAGATGTCCTTCTACGGTAGGTTTTTCATCATCAATAGGAATGTGCATTAAATTTTGCTTTTATCAAGTTTACACAAGCAATGGTTCATAGAGAAAGAGTTAGATCAAGCCTACATGATAAAAATAGGCATGATGTGTGTAGCATGTGTATATTTTTTGCAGTCTACCAAATCAGTAATTTAATGAGTTCTGTTTGTCATTGTCAACCAATACAGTATTTTTTTCAACTTCTTTAAAACTCCATCAGAACATGTCATATAATTTTTTTTTCAACTGTTTGTTTGTTTTCATTAAATCCAATTAATTAAATAACTAGATTATAATTTGGATTCTTTGCACATGTATGGTTCAGGAACACAATTATATATATAGTCCGAAATATCTGACGTTTTCCAGGCTTTTTCCTGATTTTGATATTTTACGTGCCAGGAAAACGTCAGAACTGGTGCCATTGTGAAAACTGAAAATGTCCACGTCTCCAACCGGAGTTGATTTTCAATACTTGCAAACGGACATAAATGCCGAATTTATCAATACCACAATGCTTCTAGTACTCACAAATAGCAATGAAAAGAAAATATCGCTCCAAATTTATATACAAGACTTGCAAGATTTTTAAGTGCACTAAAAGGAATACAAATCTCTACAGTCTGATAAAATGTTTTCATTGGTCTGGATTGTATATTTCATAAATGAACCAAAACAATAATGATAAGAACTAAAAGTATTGAACTATTGATACCGTGTGAGTTAAGTATTTAAATCAGTTTGCAAGTATCTAAAATCAAGCCGAGAAAGGTGCCTCAGATTTGAAGCAGTTAATTCCCAGTTTTCCCCATAAAACCAGCCCTAATGTTTTCCTGGCACGAAAAATATCAAAACCATTGAAAAGCCTGAAAAATGTCAGATATTTCAGACTAAATTATATACAGAGATGTAATATGAAGGGGAAAAATGCATCTGTTCAGATCAGATTAAATTTTGACCCCCTTGACCCAGTATTTTCCTTAGAACTTTAGGATTATTATTTAAAAAATTATAACACTGTATTTCATCTACTCTTATACATATTTATCTGATAAGTGATAACAAAATTTCTTTTCATTTCCAGATCTTTATGAACAGTCTTTAGAGAATCCTAGTAAAAACAAACATTCCAAATTAACAGAAGAGGAAAAACATGCCATCACATGTGGACTTTTACATGCCCATTGTATAGGCTGTGTTTCAAGAGATTGTAACATTACCCCTGATGGGCAAAGCAGTTGCTCTGTTATTGAATGCCCATATTCATGTGGTCAGAAATTTCACAGGTGTAAGCTTGATGAACATGAAAACTTTTGTATGACTAAGAAAGTGCCTTGCATAAATCATATCTATGGCTGCCCCTTTGAGATCCCCAGAGAACAGCAAGCCAGTCATATACCTGCCTGTCCTGCAAGTGTTGTTAAATGTATGATAGAATGGCACAGGTGGCCAATGCATTCTAGTGACTTGTGTGTCAAAGCACCACTGCCTTTGAATAATCCACATGTACAATGTGGACAGTTAGATGTAGCCCTGGCATTACGAGATCAGCGTGTCCTTCTGAAATCCTTGTCTGAGGAAAAGTCAAAGTCTACTGAAAAGGCAGAGGAAAAGTCAGGTGATGTCCCATGGGAAACAAACAAGTACCCCCCTGGTCTACAGAAATCTCTCTGTCATGGTATTTTTTCACCCCCAAAAGAGATGGATTATTGTGCCAAAGAACCTTTTATTGATGACAGAAATAATTATGCTAAAGAGCATGCTTCCTCTGAGCTTGGAGATCAAGGAGTGGATTATATTTCCTCTAGGATGGGGCTTTCTGGTCTTCGGAGATTAAGTGAGATTGAAAGAGAAAAACGAAAGCAGTTAGAAAACTTGGCAACCATTAGTCCACCACAAGAGAAGAAGGTGGAACTGCAATCACCTGTTATTGAATTGAAGAAAGAGAGTTCAGAAGACAGTGGCAGTGAGGAAGACAAATTGATTAATCTCTACAAGAAAAAAATACAGCTTCATGAATTACTAGGTGTATGCTTAAATATGGAAGGTTTTCCAAGTGGATCCAAGATTTTCAAGTTTAGCTGTGATCAGCATTTCAGGCGGGATGAAATAGCATGGCATTTCAAAAACATACACAATGATATACAAAGTGGATTGAATGGAGTCATGGAACAGAGATGTCCACTTGCCTACCAGGGCTGTAGCTTCACTCATCGCAGACTCATTCCTCTTAAACCAAAGGGTAAAATAGTTCATAGCTCTCTGTTGGAAAGTTTTGGTCTAGTCATGGATGAGGAAAGTAACGAAGAGAATGCTGAATCTATAGAAGATATTCCCACCAGAGGAAACATAGATTCAGACAAAATGCGTAGACTACGAGAGGCAACTCCTGAAATTGTTACGTCTTCCAAATACGACTCCGTCATCAAGGTGATTCCGAGGTTTAGGAGAGTTTCAGCTCCTGAAGTTTCTGGCAAGCTTTATCAAGAAAGAGAGGTCTTAAATTTAACCAGTCTACCTGCAGAAATCCTAGAACATATCATTAGCTTTCTGGATGGCTTCAGCTTGAATAATTTATCTTTAACCTGTACAACTCTGAGACAGTTTTGTGCTGCATTACTGCAACAGAAAGGGATGGTTCGAATGGTCTGGGAGAAGCAAGAAAATGGTGATTCATGGCATGTCACAAAAAATGTAAGCATCATCTTTTATTAGGTCACCTGAGTAAACTCAGGTGACCTATTGCTATCCGTTTTCGTCCGTCCTCGTTCGTCGTCCGTCGTGTGTTTTAACATTTGAACTTTTTCAGCTTCTTCTCTGCAACCACTGAACCAATTTCAACCAAATTTGGCACAAAGCATCTATGGGTGAAGGGGAACAAAAATTGTGAATTTCATGATCCCTGCCCCCCTGGGGCCTGAGGGGTGGGGCCAAAACCACTAAAATTAATGCAATCTTTAAAAATCTTCTTCTTTACTCCTGGCGTGAATTTCATGATCCCTGCCCCCCTGGGGCCTGAGGGGTGGGGCCAAAACCACTAAAATTAATGCAATCTTTAAAAATCATCTTCTTTACTCCTGGACATCAAGCAGTCAAACTGTTGGCATGATTATAATCAGCATTGAGTCCTCTACCAAAATTGTGAAATTCATGACCCTGGGGTCAGGGGTTCTAGTGCTAAGGCGGGGCTCTATAAGTATATAGTGAAAATACATGAATTCTTTGAAAATATTCTTCTTTGCTCCTGGGTATTAAATAAACCAACTAAGTTCATAGTTATGATGAGCAAGAGTGCCTCTTCCAAAATTGTGAATTTTATGGCCCCAGGGTCAGGGGTTTTGGTGTTAGGGTGGGGTTCTATTGATTATATAGTGAAAATACATGAATTCTTTGAAAATCTTCTTCTCTGCTCCTGGGTATTAAATAAACTAACTTAGTGTATAGTTGTGATGAGCAAGAGTGCCTCTACCAAAATTGTGAATTTTACGGCCCCAGGGTCAGGGGTTTTGGTGTTAGGACGGGGCTCTATAGATTATATAGTGAAAATACATTAAATCTTTGAAAACTTTCTTCTCTGTCTCTGGGTATGATCGAGGCAGATGAACTACCTAAATAGTTATCATGAGCAAGGGCCCTAATCTTGCAGAATTGTGAATTTCAAGGCTTCAGGGTCAGGGGTACCATAGAGGGGGGGGCTGTACTTATATACTGAAAATGTTTGAATTGTTTGAAATCTGCTCCTTGGTATTAATCAAATATTTTTGAAAAGCAAGGATGCCTTTTCAAAAATTGTGCAGTGTGTGGATCTAGGCCTAAGGGTCATGCAGGCGTTCATGTGTGCCAGTGGTAAGGGCACTACTGATTATTACTGAATATTACTGATTAGTTGAAATGCATTTTTTGTTCCCCTACCCTGCCTATAGGTATTAAGTAACCAAGCTAAGCAACTGCTAAGTGAATTGTTATGATGATCAATGGTGCCTCTTTCAAAATTGTCAATGCCATAGCATCTGGCTCAAAACTTGAATCAAATTTAATAACTGGAAAGTTGTTGCATAATGCTCAGGTGACCTATAAGGCCCATGGGCCTCTTGTTATGGTTACTTTGAATTTGACAATGTTATACTGAGAGACAGAGAGAGAGAGAGAGAGAGTGTGTGTGAATGATTAATACCTTGTTTCCAATCAAAGGTCAATTACATGCATCTTCAACAAAAAAAATATTGTAAAATCAATATTTTACTGAAAATCAAGTGGCTTATACTGTGGTTTCATCAATATTCATTGAGCACCAATTTTTCGAGGATATCATTGTTGAGCAGATCTAGAAATTCAATGTCCACGATATTACGTATCCTCGAAAATGTCTAATTTACAAAACCCACGAAACCACAGTACTACATTCTCTTCTTTTTTCCAATTGTAACTTACTCTTTTATTCATCGCCTCTGCATGATCTATTTCAGAAGTGGAGTTTTAGTAACAGCGTAACTCCCATCAGACGGTGGAAGCTGGTAGGAGAAGGAGTCATGTCTGAACACCTCAAAGTCTGCCCATTCAACCAAGAGAAGGACAAAATCATACGCACAGAAAAAATACAGGTCATGGAACATGTCGGTAGGTGGCAGCACACAGAAAAGAAAAAGACTACGTACAATTGGAATAATATACTTGTTTTAGCATATTCTAAATTAAGATCAAATACAGGTCATTGACCATTTAAGACAATTAGAAATTTAGGCACCAGTTTTTAGGTGTAATTAATATTTAAACTCATATTCCAACCTTTTCATAATTAAAAAAAGAAAAAGAAAAATATTACTGTGGTACCAAAAACGAAGTCCATTCAAATTTTTTGTATATTACACACAGTAATATGTAGATTCATAAGTCACACATTCATATCCAGGTTTTTATGTATAGATTTTCCAGAGATGGTTGAAATAGATTATATATCATTTTAAACGTTGAACATATATTTTTGCTTTCCTTTCAGAATTATTGGAAACTACAGAAAAAAAGCAATAATATGAGCAAGGAGACATCCATGACTTACAAATATGGAAAAAGACAGTCAAAATTGTTGAAAATTCTGTAAATGTACTTTTTTTCTTCAGAGTTATATTTTAAAGAATCTTTCAATTCAGATGTGGATTTCTCTCATTGCCAATGTTTAATTTCAAGGTACTTAGAGTATGATATAACGAATTTCTCCAGAAAACTTTAATTTGAACAAGAACATATTAAGTACTATTAAATCCAATGTTTCATAAAGATACATCTGCAGTAACCAGTCAGGAGTCTGGATTCTAGCTTTACTTGTTTTAATAGTCTTTCAATGTCTAAAGACAAAAGAGTGATATTACATTATTGCTGTAGATACATAATTTTTTTTTTTTTTTTTTAAAGTATCTTTATGCATAATCAGAAATTTGCATTGTATTAGTGTGTCCTCATTTCAAATGGTTTTGTTACTTAATGCATTTTTCTTCTGTGAAAGATAGAGATCTTGTTATTTATTTTTTTGAAGTTGTTGTGTTTTGTTTTCAATTGTTTGTCTGTGACAATGTGTTTGTGTTTTTAATGTAAAATGAATGCAAGAGTGAGTTAATATAGACTAAAAATTCAAATATAGTTCATAGTATTTATTTTTTTCTTGATTGCATTTTTGTCTTCCAAAAAATTACAATTATAGATTTGTTTACACTGTATTACACATGTATATGAAAAGTCACATTTATTGAAAAAGTCATTAAATAACAGGTTATCATGTAGATAGCAGTATACATTTTTAGAATTGAGTACTGTGCAATATTTCTTTGGTTTAGAAGTACAATTTAAAAGAAAAAATTCATTCATTTGTTTTGTTTTTTTTAATTGAAATACAACTTCACACCTGACACCATGAAATTTTCATGACAAAGAAAACATCTCATCATTGATCAAAATATTATGGTAAGGTAGATGTACTAATTCTGTTGAATCATTTTGATATTATTGCTCATATTTTATTGATGACTTAATAAATTTTCTTTAGCTATCTTAAGCATATTCAAATTTTAAGGAGCTGTAAACTATATGTTATACAGTAACATTCAAGAGAAGCAGGAATTTCATTATTCCTTGCACATTGTGCATGAAGCTAAAGAAAGAGTCAAGTATTGATGCTTTTAGTCTGTTTGAAAGATGATGTGAAAGTTTTATCAACATATCCTTCTGCATTATGATTCAAATTTTACATACTGTCTCTGGGATTTGTAAAATCAAGAATCAGTTCTTAGCCCTCAGATTCAAGCACTGCCTTATATGATCAGTTGTTTTTTTTCATGCATCGATGTATTACTTTAAATTACAAATAAATTAAATTTAAAAAAAATGTCTGCAGTCTTTGGCTATTTTGTCTTTCACAGATTTCATCTTCTTCCACTGTCCTTTCACTCTTTTTTTTCCGGCATTCTAAATGACATACTGACTTGAAAAAAAGTGTTTTTCACAATTATCCATATTATGGAAAATAAATAGGCTTAAAAGATGACATGGATTTCTTTTGAAAGGAAAGATTTTGATTAAATTTTTCGTTTTTGTGCAACTCTAGAAATGAAATAAGGGACCTATGTTAGAAGATCTAAAAGAACTAAGGGCTTAGACAT
>PRKT01000122.1:237831-262273 GCA_003671525.1 Saccostrea glomerata
TGTGAAATTCTTTCAAAATGCTACTCCTCCTACAGTTTTAAACTGATTTCAGTATAACTTTGCACACAAGTAGACTACACTACGATACATAATTCTGTGTATCGGTTTTTGATTTCGATGAACGGTGAAGCCATGGTTACTAAAAATCGAAATTTCTGTGAAATTCTTTCAAAATGCTATTCCTCCTACAGTTTTGGTCTGATTTCAGTATAACTTCGCACACAAGTAGACTACACTAAGATACATAATTCTGTGTATCGGTTTTTGATTTCGATGAACGGTGTTGCCGTGGTTACTAAAAATAGAAATTTCTGTGAAATTCTTTCAAAATGCCACTGCTCCTACAGTTTTATACTGATTTCAGTATAACTTGGCATACAAGTAAACTACACTAAGATACATGATTCTGTATATCGGTTTTTGATTTCGATGAACGGTGTAGCCATGGTTACTAAAAATAGAAATATCATTCTGTAAAATTGTTTCAAAATGCTACTCCTCCTACAGTTTTGGTCTGATTTCAATATAACTTGGCACACAAGTAGAATACACTAAGATGCATAATTCTGTGTA
The DNA here is from genome assembly GCA_003671525.1 of Saccostrea glomerata. Lineage (NCBI taxonomy): Eukaryota > Metazoa > Mollusca > Bivalvia > Ostreida > Ostreidae > Saccostrea > Saccostrea glomerata. Next base: position 238,405 of record PRKT01000122.1, read on the forward strand.
TCGAATTTTAATTTTGATGAACGGTGTTGCCGTGGTTACTAAAAATAGAAATATCTGTAAAATTGTTTCAAAACGCTACTCCTCCTACAGTTTTGGTCTGGTTTCAATATAACTTGGCACACAAGTAGACTACACTAAGAAAATAAAGAGACTTTATCAATGATCATTATTCTATTTATTGCTGTTGTAAAGTTTCAAATCCCAGCTGCTTAAGTACTTTTCTCTTCCTTTGCTATAAGTTCAAACCAGTAGAGCTTCAGTCTCGACAGAGACTTCTGGTTAATACTATCACAATTACAATGATTAAACAATGAACAAAAAATTAATATCAAACTTCATATTTATATACTGAGGCTGTCTTGTGCTGCTGTAGATATTGGTCAAACTCCTCATTCAATGCCAGAGTAAAATAATTCCTCCAGTCTCCCACTTTACCTGAAAATGGTAGAAATTCAAGTTTCAAGATGAGAAAGCTCCATATTACTTTTTTTTCTTTCGAAAGTAAATAAATTTTATCAATAGACTAGTTGGACTATATACATAATTGATAAACTGTAACAAAAAACATAAGCTTCAAAGCTCTTTTACCGACAAATCATTTTTTTAGATAAAAAAAAGTTAACGGACAGCCATTTTCCATATGTGCATCTCAGCAATTGGCGGATTTATAAGAACCTTGACCTTGCCTTTTCTGTATAAAGACACACCCTTTGTGTCTTCTTTTACGCTGGCTGCCGCTGTCTTTAGATTTTGAAAGGAACATTTTTCAGCAATTAGACTGGCAAGTTGATTGTCACATGGTTTATCCATAAACAACGCCAACCGCTTTATTTCACTAAATGGATCCTGTAAAATGTAAATAAGAATATTATATTGACATTGAGAAATGAATGTTATAATATTATCTTTTTTGAAGCAAGTGTATTTCCTTTTTGGGCCATGCCTAATAATTAAACCAACTACACGTAGAAGTTGTTTGTTTACTAGTATTCGTTATATCTCTTGTCAACATTTTATGACCTTAATTAACATGACCTTGAAACAATGCAGTAGTATAGCAAATGCAGCAGTTAGATAGATTCCAAGTGAAATGTACCTGTTGAAGATCTTCGTACATAATACAATGGACTGGATGGTCGGGATGTTCCTTAATGTACTTTTCCCAGGCTAATGTATAGATTGTCCAGGCGCAGAAATACACTAAACACACAAAGATATTTGTTTCACAGATGAAAATAGCATGGATTGAAAGCAATTAGTTTTTTGAATTTTCAAAAAAAAAAAATCTAAATGACAGTGTACATTCATTGTATTTCCCCCCAAGATATCGAAAATGTTCTCTCCCAAAAAGGATTGTATTAATAAATATACGTATACGAAACATAAAATTCTAAGAAGCAACCATTCAAAAGATAAAACCTATTTATACACAGTAAATTTTGAAGTCTTTTACTTTTTTACAAACTTCAAGATAAAATTTTCATTATGCAAGCGTCACGATTATAACTGCGTGAGATACTAGAGGAAAAGGTTTAATAAAAACTGAGGAAAAAAAAAACGAAATCATGGATTGATTTCTTTGTGTGATATACAGCTAAAAAGGGCTTTTTAAAAGCATTTTTAAAATTCAGGGCATATTTGACAATCAATGTTATAGAATGAAATATAACTGCATGCACATGAACCTGTTTGAAAGTTTTTAATTCCAATATTTCATGATGAGGATTTTCCGGTCATTTTCTGTCTTTTGAATTTTACATCACTTCAGGGACCTATATTTCAGTTAGTATATAGGTCCCTGGTCTTATTTTGTACATACTACATGTCATCGAAGCGATTTCTGGACATGCATTATACTGTATATTCTATTTAATGATATTGATAATGATATTGACCTTTAGTTCAAGTGTAATTAAAATTTTGAAAATTATTTTGAGTATTAACTGTCATAAGGGAGAGGACGTTTTGAGATTAAACAATTACTCAGTAACTTGTGCCAGATCTTATGTTTTAATGTTTGAACAATAAAATATGTTCATTAAATCAAAATTCTGTCTCTCATTTATCGACACCTGTGAAATATGAAAGTCATTTCTTGCTTTGTTACACGGAATACACTTGTGTCACATGAAAGCTATAACCCCATCAAAGTCGAAAGATATGCACGATTTGCATTTCATAATTATGTTCATTCACTCTGACACATCTTCACTAGCCCAAAGTTTTTCTTCATAGGAGAAAAGCGTATCAGAAACCCTTGGATAGCATAGATGACTCTGACAAGGCCTTTCAATGAGTATACATAAAAAAAATTTAAAATATTATTTTAATCATATATTCCAAGCTCTCCGATTGGCTTAAACTTGGTCACATGATTTAGTATATAACAGCATATAGACTTGAGTTACTATTTATAGAATCTGAAATGCATATCGACTTGATGTTTCTTAAAATAGAGGTAATTTTCTGTATAACAAAAAATTAATAGGAAAGATTTCACAATTATAGCTAATACAGTATATGACTTGATGTTTCTGAATAAATATATACAAATGTATATACTTCAACTTGTATTTAAATTTGTAATGTTCTGTAACTCATAAGACGTAACAATGGACTGAATTAGGATCTTCCTAATATTAGAACATATTGAATATCTTTGTCAAAATTGATACAAAACATAATCAAAAAGATGTACATTTGCATGTAGTATTTTCAATAAAGTAAATCCTCTAAATTATGTAAAAATCTAAAAATGTCAAGGAAAGTTTATCACAGTTATATTAAACAACTTAATTTATTTTGATTTCTAGTCTCTAAGTGTTTAAGAGAGAAAACTTGTGGTTTGTTCCCATTTTTTCAAATTGTTTTTTTTACTCAACCTCTGCAAAAAATAATATAACAAATGTAGCCCTTTAATTCGGTCAATCCATAGATATATCGATTTCACAGAAAAGCATATCGACCTCGCACTTCGTGCTCGGTCGATATGCTTTTCTGTGAAGTCGATTTTTCTATGGATCGACCTCATCAAAGGGCTATATCTATATAGTATTGATCTTTATTTTAGAGTTTGACTGTCTTTAAGAAACTTGAACCTTGACCATAACTTTTGAACGGTTAGTCCCAGGGCTTTTGAGAAACTTGAAATACAATACCTGCAATAAGCTGCCATACGGGGGCCTCAGTGTTTCACAAACACATCTTGTTCTTTATGTAATATTTCAAACCTCAATATCTAGAAATTCTAGGATATTTATATTGACTTCAACAACGCAAAGTTCTATGGGTGATATACAAATACGTGTGTATTTAATATATACCTCAACCAATCCATTACCCATCTCCTTTCGACAATTGACAAACAAAATTGAATCCTTGCTACTTTGAGATGTTTGCATATGAGAATATTTTAGCACTGTGTTCGGAATACACGTGTATACACACAACTGCCACTGTCAACCGCAGATTGCAATCTTCACATGTTGACTACCACTGCGCACAGATGAAAGATATATACACGTTTTTTCACATACTACATTGCGTTCTTTATTAATACACATTTAATTTATCTTTTCAAGAACACACAGAGCAAACGCAGAACGATCTACCCCAGAATGAAATCTTATAAAAAATGAAACATTAATTCTTAACACAGCTGATTTGATATAATGCAAGTAAACATAACACATTTGAAAATGTAAATAATAAATTTATTCCATAATTTATCAACTATAATGAGTAAATGACACTTTAATAATAATGAAAATCATTTTTATCAGAATGAGAGAAAAAAATCTGTAGTAAATGACAAGTAAATGAAAAGATGATATTGATGCCAAAATGTGACTTAAACGCCACTATCAAATGATAACTAGTTTTAAACTACAAATGTGATGAGAAATGTGACTAAAACGCCACTATCAAAAAATAACTACAAAAGTGATGAAAATGTGACTAAAACGCCACAATGATGAAGGAATAGTCAAATCTAAAGTAATGGACTTGTAGTTTATGCATCATTCAGTGCTGTGGCTTGAACCTTCACTAACAGTTTTAGCTGCAGTCATTCAGATATCACTGGTCTGCTGTGACACAGAAAACTCGATCCTGATTTCTCTTAACATCCTGAAACTTGGCCATAAAAGAGTCATCAGGATCACGCTGACCGAAGAATTTCCCCAACCGTGTCCCCATTCTCTCAAACAAGCCTGATCTTCTGAAGTGGAATGTTTGTTCTAATTTCCGTGTCTTGGCAGGATTATTGTTGTTCTTGTTTAAGAAGTCTTTGGTTTTTATCAGTTGCCTTTGAAATCGCTTTATCTGTAATCAGAAAAATCAAATTGACACATTTTGCAAAAAAGTTATTATTATTATTATTTTATTAATTTATAAAGCGCAAAATCACATATAGTTTCTATGCGCTGTACAATGGTTTTGCTAACATTTAATAACAATATATCAATAAAACCTATAAATTTGTTATGGAAAGTAAATAATCGATAAAACAAAAAGGACCTTAAATAAAACATGGTAGTAAGATGAAATTGGTTAACATAGACAAGGCAAAATAAAATGAAAATAAAAACTGTTATGTACACAGGAAAGTACTTCTGAAGTTAGTTTACGAGAGGTAACACATAGAGTCCTAGATGTTATGCTGGAATTTTTCATTCATAGGTTGTATTCACGCTTGAACAAGAGTGTTTTTAGGTTCTTGCGGAATGCTCCATGTGCTTCAAGCTCTCGTAGTTCTAAAGGCAGGTTGTTCCACAGTTGTGCGCCTAATGTGCTTATGGCTCTTGCACCATATTTGTTCGATGATTTCTTTACTATTACTTTCCATTTGTCAGACGATGATCTTAAAGTCCTTTGTGGCTGATAAGTAGGGCATAACTCTCTCATATATGGTGATGCTGAGGAGGAGTGTAGAGACTTGTGCATGGTTGTCAGCACTTTAAACACGACACGTTGTTTTACAGGCAGCCAGTGCAGTTGTTGAAGTACTGGCGTGATATGTTGTCTGTAGCCTGTTTTTGTGAGACAACGCGCAGCATTGTTCTGAGCCACTTGTAATCGGTGCATGGTTCGATCGGTTATGCCAAGCAGAAGGGCATTGTGATAGTCGAGATGGGATACGACTGTTGCATTGATGACCTTTGCACACGCTTCCTGGGTGAGATGTTGTTTCACCTTGGAGATTCTCCTAATGTTGAAATATATCTTTTTTACCATGGACTTGACTTGTGTTTCCATTGATAAGGTGGCATCCAGGGTAGCACCGAGATTTTTAACAGTAGATTGAGATGTCACTATTACGTCACCAATCTTCAGCTGAATGTTCTTAACACAGTTCTGGTTATGAGCGCTGGCAATAACCATTATCTCGGTTTTTGCATCATTCAGTTAGAGTTTGTTTACAGTCATCCAGGTTCGGACACTTGCTATGCACTCTTCCATTACCTTGACTTGTTCCGTACGTCTGACGTAGTGATCGAGAATCTTTTTTAAGCTGAACGACAAACATGGTACATGAAGACAAGTACGTAATACAGTACTAAAGCATAGTTAGCATTTACTTACATTGAAAATGACCTCCTCACTGTCTTCTAGGATTCGGAGGTATCTTTCAGCTGCTTTGTCTTTACCTTATGAAACAAAAAATCCGTGATTAGAGCAATTCAGATTGACGAATTTCTAAAATAGGGATAATTTGAACAGTTTAGCTATCAATCCTCAAAGAGCAATTTAGGATATAGTAAAAACGCCAACAGATTCGGCAAAAAAGAAATTAAATATATTTTAAGCCATAAACTATTACTCAGAAATTAAAACTGGAATTCTGGCGATTTTAAAGAACTCTACATTAACTTAAAAGTCCTCAAGATTACGCTTCGGTCCAAACCAGAAAGAAACCATTACTAAGTTTTAAAAGACATAACTGACGAAATAACTTACCACTTTTGATTAAATACAGATTATGCTGTGTCCACATTCTTTCAAGTGTATGTAAATCTGTCTCTGTAATCATATTCTTTTTCAAAGCTTCCATGAACAGATAGGCAAATACTATGTACTTCTTCTGTTCTTCTGATAAATAAAAGATTTTTTAATAATAATTGTGATACAGACAATCAACTTTATTTTTTAGAAGAAAAAAAAAGAATGTTTAATGTCTTACCGGCAATGTCTTTCCTGTTTGAAAATGAAAATCCACCATCTTTACTCGCAGTTTCTTTTCCGTAGAGGAAAATTAAAATTTCTAGAATGTGCTGTCTCTGGAATAATGAAAAATGATAATAAGTATTCAGGTATTTGCCTATAAATTTCATTTGTTCAAAACAACACAACTATCAGATTAAAAAAAGATGCTTACAACAGGAGTCATAGTCCGTGTGTTTGTCCTTGATAAATACTGAAGCAGGCTTATCCTTAGACGCTGTTCCATAGTTTTACTTCCCAATTTCTCCATCATATCAAACGAAATATGCATCAATTCACAGATTTACAACGTGTGTTATTTTCTTGCTGAACGACAAGAAGGGTTCGCAACCATTATGACGTCAGTGTACTATGATGCGTTTTCATTGTGACGTCATCAATGCAAGTAAAATTGAATAAGGTCTTCGATACGGAAAAATGTAAAATATGTGTAAAATTCAAGGAGATTTTTCACCCAAACATCGTCCAGACTTTTGAAAACAGTACATGTATTAATAAATACCAATTGCAAGAGTATTACAAATACTTCTGGTAAAATGATTATTTCCGAGTATATCATTGTCTGACGTCACGGCGTCAGATACTACTAAGGATCAAAATTTCCTAGGTGCGAAGCTACATGTAAGAGGTCACAGTTAGCCAGAAAAATTTTGTGCATGCTGTTAGCAGAAAAATAATAATATTATTTATACAATATATTGGTGTATTTGTTTCCTTTAGTTTTGTCTTCTAGGTAGGGTGACACAATCATTTCGCTTCAAAAGATCACGTGTAAGATTTTTCGTCCTTTTCCTGGACTATTCTATTGAATGGAAATGAAAGCTGCATGAATTATGTAAAATATGTTCTTTTGTGCAAAGATAGACATAATATTTGCATTTAAAATTAGGGTTTACTTATTTATTTGGTTTAGCACCCACCCACTTTCAATTTGCTTCCGACGCCTATAAAAGTTATGGCCAAAGCTAATTTATTGAAGGTATGTCAAACTCCAAGGCCAATTTTAAAGAGTCTATATCAATTAAGTTACCGGTAACGACTTGCCACAAGAATTATACATGTAAAACATAAAAGTTTTCGTATCAATTGCACAAAACTTTGAATAGGGTTAAAATTTGATTTTTTTTTTGCAAAAGGGGTTAAACTCGACTTAAGGGTCAAGAGTAAAATATATTCATACCCAAAGAAAGGTCTTATCAGAAGGAATACGCACGTGAAATTAAAAGCCATAGCTTCAACTAATAAAAAATTATGAAGAAGATTAATTTTTTAAGAAGGGCAGGGTAAAACATAAGAAATCTCAAGTACCAAACATCGTCAGAAGAAATACACCTGCAAAATAAAGTTTGGAAGCCCTAGCATTTACTGTTCAAATGTCATGGTCAAGGTTAAGATTCGGTAAAGTTTTGCAAAAGTGGGTCAAACTCTAAGGTAAAAAGGTTAAGACGTCAAATAGAGGTATACATTGTCCCAATTTTTGGAATAAACACGCGAAATACATGTATTAAAACTGTAGCTCCCACGAATCAAAAGTAATGGGTTATTCATTGTAGGTCTGAGCTTTTGGGGAGAGAGTCCAAGAAGCAAAAAAAAAAAAACTTAATCTAAATAGACAGGTAGAAGAATGGCCAGGGCAAAAATCATACCCATGTAATCGAAGACATGGGGCATAAAATTAAAAGTTTTGCGGCGAAGTTTCATAAAAATTACAAATTCAACTAGTTTTCTAAGTTCCTTATAATATATTTTTACTTGCTCCGTGTTTCTCCATGAAAAAATCCATATACTGCTCGAAGGTACCATGGAAGTCAATTTTATCAACGGTATGATGGTAAAACGACACTGCCACGTCTTTTGGATTGCGCTGGACAAAAACAACCTTACAACGTTTCTGTAACATTTGTTTTGGAAGACTACTGGGGCAAAAATGTGTGTTAAACACCCGAGGTGAGGTAATGCACTCCAGCACTTCTGGAGTGTGGAATTCCAGCATGTAGCTTTCCTTTTCTTTAAGGTGGTATTCGGCATTTTGTTGTAGAAGCATATTCATAATTTCCCATGTCCAGTGTGTACCTTTCATAGATAAAAACGTATATAACTACTTTACTGACATTTGATTAATTATTTGATTAAATTAGTTTGACTTCGATGAATTTATGTATCATCTTTCTCTTTCCAATTACATTGAGATATTGGATTTTTGATTTGTGATGAAGTACTTAGTAATTAAACCTTAATTTAATTTTACAACATATTGTCTTTAGGTGGTCATACACCACAATCCGCCACTTATGTTGTAGTTTCTATTGATTCTTTTTTTTTTTTTTTTTTAAATATACTATAGTTTTAACATTGTTTAAGATAACTTTTCCTATTGAGTACCTGCCTTTGGATAAGCACACAAGAAATAGTCGTCAGAACTGACATTCATTTCTTTAAGTCTTGGAAAGTTGGTCTTTGGGTTTGGATACCTCCCCTTTTGAACACTCCTTGCATTGAGGCAAAGACCTCCAGATTCTATCAACTCCATTACGTTTCCATGATCGTCTGCGACTTTGGTGACGTCTTCCTCGGACACTGATGTGTCATAAACTGAAAATATCAGAAGTTTTTAAGATTACAAGAATATATCACATTTTGCATTACAGTCTTATTTTGGAACTTTGGTATCCATTTTGAAGTCTTATTTTTTGCTTTCTTTTCTATTTATATATAGTATACACACTGTAATTTTATTGATTTCATTAAGATAAACTCTATTTAACCATGCTGGCACTCCGTTTTCATGTAAAACGTTAATATATTTGATCTAAAATGTTCTGTACAGCCTAGGAACAGGTTAATAAGGAGGGGGGGGTCTATATAATCACCTCACTAAGAATTCATCATATCTTGCTATTGATTATATTCAATATGCGTGCATAGATATCAGTGGCGGGTCCACAAGAATCTTGAAAATGGGGATCTAGGGCCAACAGCCACACAAAAACAAACACCATTTATTAAATCTTATGTATTTTTTGGACACACAAGGGGAGCGGGCCCCCTGTCCCCTTTAAATCCGACAGTTGATATGAACATTCTAGGAATCTTGGAGCTACATTGCACCGCCTATTGTTGATAGCATGAGCCAATTGTACTTAGTCCTTATTCCTTCTCGACTTTTTTTGTGTCGCCTGTGGAGCACAGTGGCACTAAAGGATCACTTTACCCGGAGTCTGTCTGTCCGTCCGTCTGTCACACCTTGTTTCTAAAGAACTGTATTAAGAGGAAGCAATTGAAAGAGGGTGGATATTGAGCTGAACAAGCAAATTCAAAGAATTGTGGTCCCCTGCTTTCGGTGTCTCTGTGGGTGGGATGTCATTTTTTTTAATGACATATTGTGTCAAATCTTGTCATAGGTAATGCACATGTCAGCTATGAAAGCCCTATCTCTTCTCAATCAAAAGTTATAAGGAAGTGAACCTGATGACCCCGTATGGCAAAAGAGCGAAAATTCAACTTTTCTTAAATGCAAATTAAAAATATATTGGTAGTTTCTTAAGAAAGGTCTTGCCACAAGTATTACATACGTGAAGTATGAAAGCCCTTGCCCGAACCGTTCAAAAGTTATGGCCAAGGTTAAAAATTTTAAAAAGTAGGTCAAACTCCAAGGTCAAAAAGAGTCAAAGTTTTTTTTTATATCCGATGAAAGGTCTTTCCACAAGTATTACGTATGTGAAGTATGAAAGCCTTTGCCCAAACTGTTCGAAATTATGACCAAGGTTAAAGTTTTTAAAAAGTAAGTCAAACTCCAAGGTCAAGGTCAAATCAATGTTCTTCATATCAAATGAAAGATCTTGCCACAAGTATTGCATATATGAAGTATGTAAACCCTTGCCCAAATTCCAAGGTCAAAGTTGTTGGTATCCAATGAAAGATTTCCTCACAAGAATTATATATGTGAAGAATGAAAGCCCTAGCATTTACCGTTCAAAAGATATGGCCAAGGTTCAAGTATTTTCATTAGTACGGAAATATCCAAGGTCAAGTTCAGAAGGTCAACGTTGTTGGTATCCATTGAAAGGTCACAAAGAATACATTTGTGAAATATGAAAGTCCCAGTATCTACCTTTCAAAAGTTATGGCCAATGTAAAAGTTTGGAATTTTTGTGTAAAAGTGGGTCAAACTCCAATGTCAAAAGGTCAAATTTGGTGGTACCCAAGGAAAGGTCTTGTCACTTGCAATACACATGTGAAATATGAAAGTCATAGCTCCACTAAATCAAAAGTTGTGAGCAAGGTTAAAGTTTTTGTGACGGACGGAAAACTGATGGACAGACGAATGAGATTTAATGTCGCTTCGCTTTCGCGAAAGCGGGGGACAATAAAAAGCATACAATTAAGAAATGCTACGTTACCAATGCCAATTAAAGGATTTTAGAGCACATTTCTGTCCACTTTACATATTGCACTAAGATAAGTACTGTGTACCTGTCAATTAATCTCATACAAAAGATTTTTAAGAACTTTTAAACGCTTTTGCAACCATGAAAACACAATCTTTTCAAAGAATTAGCGACAATTGTTCATATGATCGATGTTTACTTACCCATTTTCGCTTGTAATGTTGCACTTTATAGACCATTTACATATATCGATTCAACAAAAGTGTAACATACGGCTCATTTGAATGTTTGAATATGTTGAATTAAACCTACTTAAACTAGAAAACGGACGATCTGAATGTTAACGTGAGCTATATGTTATGTAAGTGTTAAAACTTGGCCAACTACACAATGTAGGTTACAATCTATGTTATCAGATTTATAATGAAAGTAGAAAGGAGGGTCCTTCTCCTTAATTGATTTGTGGGAGGTAAACATGACGTGTTTGTAAAAACTGCTAATGGCGAAGGTTGAAATTTCTCAGATACAAGTCAAGGTCAAGAGAAAAAAAACGTTGGTACCAAAAGAAAGATTTTATCGCAAGGAATACACCTGTGAAATACGCAAGCACAAGCATTAATAATTAAAAGTTTATATGGCCAAAGTTACAGTTTTTTTTCAACTTAGGTCAAACTCAAAGGTCAAGGGCAATAGGTAAAAAAATGAGGGTTCCTAAAGCAAGACCTTGTCACTCGCAAAATAAGTGAAAAATGAAACCTCAAGGACTAACAATTCAAAAGTTTTGGCCAAGGTTATTACAAAAAATAGTCATACTCCAAGGCTAAGGACAAAAATTAAAAGAATTGATTCCCAAGGGAAGGTCTTGCCATTAAATATGAATACCCTAGAACCAATCGTCCGAAATTAATGGTCGAAATTTATTATTTTAAAAACATGGTCAAAATATAAAATAAAAATGTCAGTGAGGAAACGCAAAATGGTAAAAAACAGAAAATCACAAAGGCTGATTTTTACCATTTTGCTTTTCCCCATAAAATTTACCTGGCTTGGTAAATATTTTAAAAAACTTTTATTACACTTTTAGCAGGAAGCTAACGTGTTCATCTGTTGACCTTTATATTTGTAATTTTAAATTGAAGCACATGTATTACTATTATTTTTCAAGTCTCTTTCATTTTCAGTCTAAGGAGAAAAGAATTCAAAGAATTAACTATTTTTCATAACCTGTGTCAGAGATGATATTAAGTCTCCTCCAAAGACAAAAAAATGTTTGTACATCTGTCCTTAATTTTTTTTCTCTCCTGCAAAAAATATTTTAACCCCATTTTTTTACCCCCGCTTGAAAAGCGGGGCATACTATATATAGTTATCGGAATGTCCGTCCTTCTGTTACGCTTTGGGGTACCCATCTCTTATCCGCAACTCCTCTCATACCACTGAATGAAATTTGATGAGACTTTCACAGAATCTTTATTACACATTGCCATTGTACATCTCGTATTTTACTTTTTGATCCGACACATTTTGGATTTCCCACAGCAAAACATGGACCACTGCCAATTTATTCATATGGGAGGCGAGGGTATCATTAAGTGAGCTAATTGTTCACAGTGCCTCTAGTTTTCTACTAGAAAAAGAGCTTGTGTTCCGACATCCAGATAATCTGGTTCTATTGTACCTGAAAAATCTCTATCAAAACCTCATAATAAAAACGTGATGACTTCAACTTTTCTACCGCCAACTTCCGTTATCTATGCAGTAATATAACTTTATCACTTGTACATGAAGTTTAAGGTCTCCTAGTTGATTCAATAAGCAATTCAACGTATCAACAAAAACAAGAGGAGCTATTGACAAACAAGATGATGATACATTGACATCAATAGACTCGTTTAAAATCAACAATTCGCAAGTTTTATTGCTATAGTCGATACAGTGACCTTGTCAGTAAATATAATCTATCAATAAGTCGAACTGCATGCCGTTTTTAATACAAATTAACGGTTTATTACCTTCAACGTCTTCTACGTAATAAAATATTCTACAGTAAAAACCGGCTAATTCGAAGCCTGTATTTACGAATCACTTTCACTGTATCGGCCTTTATTCTTTGCCATCTTACTATTTTCAATGTTCATTTTACTGTTTATCCGACAGTCAGTCTGTATACCACTGAAAATGTTTTTCCAGTGCATGTTGGATTACATAGGTTTCACTGTACATGCATTTGATCATGCTGATGCTGTTAATGTCATACCGCGGTGTACATTCTTGAAAACAACACTATCAACATTTCGTTATTTGCTTGCCATAGACATTGGATATAAAGGACTTCATTCGGTTCAAAAAGATTTGTTAAATCCTTTGGAACCGAATGACGTCCTTTATTTTATTTTCATTCTACTACTGGAACAGATAACAGTCTAATAAAATCTGCAGCTAAAGTTTCTTCCCTATTTCCTTATATCGATCTAAATGTCTTTAAATTTCCAAATTAATGTTCTGTCCATCTTTTCTAATGATCTGTCACCAAAAGACAAGAGAACGCAAACCATACACATCAAACCTAACCTTATCCTGTGTCAATAGCTTCACATGCTAAGCATATAACCTTGAATACTAGTAGTCAAATCTAACAATTGACACATATTCATTTTAAATTTCATATTTATATACAGAATCTACATTATGTTGTTTTAGATATTGGTCAAACTCTTCGTTCAGGGCAACAGTAAAGTGGTTTTTCCAGTCTCCCACTTTCCCTGAAAAAGAAATAAAAATGTTATCAACACTAAAATTCTTTATAACGAATGGAAAACTATTTACATGATAACTTTAGTCCATCTGTTTTTTTTTTTAAATATAATGTTTGCTTGCCCTCTCCCACCGACTCAGGGTAAAAAGAACTTTGGTCGGTAGGTAGGTTGTACAAATTTTCTCCCAGAAATTTTCAACGTATATGTTCACAGTATGGAAAAATTCAGGAATTTTAAAAGTCTTAATTCCTGAAGGTTGAAAAAAGTTTAGAGTAAGTTCATTTTTAGTCGGTCGGTTGGGAGATGGTAAACAAACATTTTTTTTAAAGATGACCTCATCTTGACTAAACTAATTTTAGGTATTTATATCCTATATATTCTACCTTCCAAAGCATAAAGAATAAAAACCTTTGTTAAAAATTAACAATATATATACTGTGCACCTTTTCTATACATTGTCATCCCACGCGAGCTGCTGTTTCCCCCTTTGATGTTGGCGGACGCAGTCTTTAAGTTTTCAAAAGAACATTTTTCAGCGATCTGATTGGCTAGTTGATCATCACATGGTTTTTCCAAAAAGGTACTCAAACGCTTTATTTCACTGACAGGATCCTATTTAAGATTTTAAAAAAATTGTCTATCACTAACCACCAAAAACAACGAGAGATCCTTTACTTTTTTAGAAATGTATCAAACTTTTAAAGTCCTAATCAAACTACATGTATATTTGTTTTATGAAGTTCCCTTTTTTTTCAAGAATAATTTTTTATAATGAAAGTATAAACAATTAAAACATCAAATATAAATAATATTTTCTTTTAAAAATATTTCCTGAATTTAAGCACACATTTTTGTGGTTTCTTGATCACTATATCTAGATCATATATCATTCAACACACATAGTTCATACGAGATTAAAGAAAACGTAAGGTACCTGTTGCAAATCTTCATACATGATAAAATGTACAGGGTGGTCCGGATGTTCTTTAAAGTACTTATCCCATTCTAATGTATAGAGAGGCCATGCACAGTGATACACTACAAAAAAAAAATGCTTCGTTAGTTAACTTGATAAGTTTAGATACTGCAATATATAATTTTTTTTCAGAATAGTTACACGATATTTGATTAAGTCGATTTTATTGATACCCAGCGGTTTTTCCATAACCCTTGTTACACATTTTTAGCAAGAACTATCTTATATTTCCTCCAAAGCATAAAATTGATATATTTATCATGATATTAAATGATGTGATATCAATACCCTCTTAATAATACCAAAATGAATTCCTCACTACCAATGGTATAGTCAGAAATATCTTTGATTTCAAATATACTTAGTACTTTCAGAAAATAACATTTCATTGATTGAAAATTAACTGGAAAAATTATAGTTTTACAAAGCATTTTTACTTGGTCCGTGTTTTTCCATGTGAAAGTCCATAAACTGAATGAAAGTGCCGGGAAATTTAATCGTTTGTCTACAATGATAATAAAACGACGTTGCTACGTCTTTGGGATTGCGTTGAACAAAAACTGTCTTGCAGCGTTTCTGAAAAAAATGCTGCGGCATATTATTTGGTCGTAGGTGAGTGTTAAACACTCGTGGTGACGTCACTGACTCCAGCACTTCCGGGGTGTTGAATTCTATCATGTGGGTTTCCTTCTTCATTGGATGGTATTCTGCGCTTTGCTGAATAATCATACTCATGATTTCCCAAGTCCAATGTGTTCCTTGAAAGGATAAGTAAAACTATAGTAAAATATAGAATTTTAAAGCTGTCCTTTATATCGGTAATTTGTCGCTGATAAAAATAAAAGTTGAGGAATTACTGTCCCTCTCCTTTTTATCTCGCATCTCATTTTAAGTCATAAAACATGTAATAAAAAAACTGATAAATTATTAAAAATTTAACTTGTCTAAATCTAGATCTGTTTTATGATTCTGGTGTTTGACCGTTCAAAAACTTGAATTTTAAATTAAAATGCTCCATATTGAACATGTCCAGATGTATAACTGCAATAGGCCTATTCTTATAATGAATCTATTTTTAAGTCCTAGGATTTGTAAGAAAATTACGATGTGATATATTTTATCATTCAACTGTTCCAATGAGGAAAAATAAGTAGCATTGTACAAACCTGCTTTTGGATAAGCACACAGAAAATAGTCTTCTGGTTTGATGTTCATTTCCTTCAATCTCGGAAAATTGGTTTTGGGGTTGGGAAACCTTCCCAGTTTTACCCCTTTAGCACTGATGCATTGTCCGCCACATTCAATAAATTCCATAACGTTTCCATGGCTGTCGCTGACTTTAATGATATCTTCTTCGGAAACTGTTGTTTCATACCGTGTTTCTGTAAATTTTTTGGGTTTTATTGTTAAATAAAATTTGCTTAATGACTAAGTACATTAGAATTCGTTATATATGATGCAGATTTTGGATTTTTGAATAATAGAAGAGACAATGATATCTAGAGAGTATGCAGGAAGGATGATAAATTTATCCAAATGAAAAAAAAATTACTGGTGTGAAATTTCATATAATCTCTTTAAAATGTGCAATATTGAAAGCAATTTATTTTAAGAAAACAAGCAATTTGCCTACATGATGCAACATCCAAAGCAATGCTGGTATTACTTATGGAATAACTGTCTTATTTTTCGATTTCATGATGTGATCAATCAATTGGCTTGCGTGATAATTTGCATATATACGCCGAAGGCGGTTTGGATAAAATTATCACGCAAGCCAATCGATTGATCATCGTCATGAAATCGAAAAATCGGACAGTTATTCCTTATATTTACATGCTCTTCATTCCGCCAATACACGTGCTCTAAGCCCAGCGTCCGTATCTACATTTGTCCCGCCCCGCACGTGATTTTTCTTATCCGCGCCTATCGGTGATCCAGTGCATTCATGAAGAAATAAAGTACATTAACTATATATATTTGTTATTTTATCTCGGACAAAGATATTGGAAATGTAAATATATGTATGTATAACACCCCCATCCCCCACCTCTTTGTATCAAACAGCAACTAATTACTTTCAATTCAAGGCAAAATAGACCTTTTCCAAGGATTAACGATTGGGTTCCGACGTCGACATTTGCGTATATGTAGACTGTAGCAATAAAAGATTTCTCTAACTATCCCGACAAAATGAGCTATCGATGACACGAGTGCGCTGCCGTAAAATTGACCGGGGTATATATTGAATACACACCTCCTCTCAAAATAAATATTGAAAGTACGCTTATCGTAACCAAAAATATTATCAATCTTAAAAAAAAATGTCTCGTATTTATACTTACCCATTACATCTGCACTTTGATCATTCATGATAAAAGTAGTAGATAAATCAGTGATAAGGAATAACCAAAAATTATTTATCCAAACTCCAGTTTACAAAGCTTTGAGTACCTCTGGACGTGTGCGGCTCGGTCAAAGTTATGGAAGGTTAGATCTGACTTTAAACAGTTTCCCTTCATACATAGAGAGTAACGATAAAGTCTTTATTCTTTATATCGCAGGTGTCCTGTTAGAAGCAATCGATGTCTGTTTAACACTCTAAGACACTTAAAAGGTTTAAATTGAAAGAGATTATTTAATATTTTTGTTGACGACTTTAAAAATTATTTTGATAAAGTTATGACTTACCCTGTATGTTTAGGTGATTTAACTTTTAATCACTTATTTTTTGCTGATGATCTTGTTTAATTATCAGAGTCAGCTGACCGGTCACGGTAGCCTAGTGGTAGAGCGTTCGCTTCGTGATCGGGAGGCCCGGGTTCGATTCTCGATCGCGGCGCCGCGTCATACCTAGGACGTTAACAAAGGTAGTGACTGTTCCTTCGCCAAGCGCTCGGCACTAGAAGTGAAAGTCACGGGTCTTTCGGATATGACCTTAAAAACGTAGGTCCCGTGTCACGGTAGGCGTACGCACGATAAAGAATCCTCACTGCTCAATGGCCCTGAGTGCCGAGTATAGGTCTAAATTTGAAGCCCTTCACCGGCATCGGTGACGTCTCCATATGAGTGAAAAATTCTCAAGAGGGACGTTAAACAATATACAATCAATCAATCAGAGTCAGCTGAAGGTCTTCAAAATTGTATAGACAGTCTTTCAAGATATTGTATAGAATGGAAGTTGCATGTAAACTTAGAAAAAACAAAGATTATGATTTGCTCTACCAGAAAAATAAAGAAATATTATGCATTTTATTATAACAATAATAATATAAGTATTACTGATAAGTACAAATATCTTGGTATATTTTTACAATCAAATGGCAATTTAAAACATGCTTGTGATGACCTTTGCCTTGCTGCCAGAGCCCAAAAAGCTTATTTGCCTTAAAGCATAAACTACCCTTTGGCTCAAATCTCTCTCCCAGCTTGTGGTTAAAGCTATATGAATCAATTATTGTTCCAATTTTAACATACTCCTCAGAAATTTGGATCTCTGATTTTCATACAAATCCCAATAATTTTGATAAAACTCCTTTTGAAAAAATCCAAAATTTTATCTTAAAAAACATCTTATGTGTCCATAATAAAGCATCAAATTTAGCAACTAAAATTGGATTAGGTGTTTTCCCTCTACATACCAAAATTTACCAGCTTGTTTTTAAATATTATTCCAGATTGGAAAAATTAACAAAAACAAATAATAATTGCAATGTCTTACTCAAGAATGCTTACTTAGAAGATACTCGATTGGCCAGTGAAAATAAAAAGTGTTGGCAAAGTTGTGTAAAATCAATACATAAGATGTTAGATTTTAACTTTGTCACAGACTTTAAAACTTTTCGTCCTAAACTTAGAAATTTCTTTGAAAATATTTTTTTTTTGAACTCCAACACATTAACAATACTCAATGCGGTAAGCTGTCATTTTATAGTACATTATTCAACTATGATGCTAAGAAACTAGAAATCCAACCATACTTGTGTTTTCCACTTCATAAGAATTTATTATCTTATCTTTCCAAGTTAAGAATAAGTGTACATAAGTTGTACGTAGAAACAGGTAGATACTGTAATCCTGTCATTCCTAGAGAAAATAGATTTTGTTTCCAATGTAAAACTATTGTTGAAGATGAAAAACACTTTTTACTTGATTGTCCTGTGTATAAAAATGACAGAAAAAAGTTTTCTAGGTTACTAGATGTTAATAACTTATCTTGTTTGCTTAATCCACATAACTTTATATCTACGAAACAAATCTGTTTATATATCAGAGACTGTTTTGATATTAGAAACAAGCTTACAATAGTATAATATTTTGCAATACATGTATATGGCTAACAACACATTTCTGTATATAAATATGTGCTTTAGTGCCAATAAAGAATTGAAATTGAATTAAACCAATTTGTTAGCTATCAGTTCTGGTTCGATGTAAAAATGTCCTGCATAAATATTTAAATGCTGACTTAGATTTAATAAAAATGCTTGGGAAACTTGTGTGTTAAAATCGTTATTGCGAGATTTTTAATGCTGAGGGACGAAAGCACAAGATGATTCCATTCTCATCCTCCCTTTTCCAATTGCTTGACCTCTCTTATCACCTCTCTCTTTACAACAAGCATTCAACTCATTCTTCCCCAATTTCTCGCAACTCACTTAACATCTCCCTCAACTTAAGGACAGATGATACAAACAATTTTTTCTTTGAAAAAGATGTAATATCATGTCATAAGTTTAGAAATGTGGATGGTTCTTTAAATTTTTTTCTCCTAAGAACTGGAATATGAAAAAGACTTGGAAAATATTAGTACAATGTAATATTTCAATGAAAAAACAAATATAGACAAATCACATTCAGTAAAGGTTTACAGGTGAAAATAAATTTCAGAATATGTTATTTTGGCGCTAAAAGTGTAATATAAACCTTAGAAAAATATACCAAGCCAGGTGAATTTTATTAGGAAAAGCTAAATGGTAAAAATCAGCCTATGTGATATTGCTAATTTTTTGTCATTTTGATCTTCCTCTTAAAATTCACCTGGCTTGGTATATTTTTCTAAGGTTTATATTACACTTTTAATGCCAAGATAACATATTCTGAAATTTATTTTCACCTGTAAACCTTAACTGAATGTGTTTTGTCTATATTTGTTTTTTTATTGAAATATTACTAATATTTTCCAAGTCTATTTCATTTCCCAGTTCTTCGGAGAAAAACTTCTAAGAACCATCCACTTTTCTAAACCTGTGACATGATATCTAATCTTTTTCAAAAAAAATATTTGTTTGTATCATCTGTCCTTAAAGAAGTAAAATGTTTTTATTATATTTTTCCAAATTTTAATTGACAATTAGAGTACAAAATATGTATAATCAATTTCGTACATGAACCAACATACCTTCTGATCCCTTTTTTCAATTTGTTTGTCGAAAAACCTTCGTCTTTTCTGACCAGAATCGGAGGAATCATCAGAAAACAAGCTAATTCAGAGAACCTTACGTCCCATTTAAGGAAAAAAGAAGACCATGCGCTGATCTAGATTGGGGTTGGGAGTCGGGGGTACTTCGAGAGGGATGGACGGGGCCATAGGAAGTTGTGGCATAAATTTTGAATGCAAAAGCTCCAAAACCTTTTGACATATAGCCCATACATAAAAGATATACATGCAAACCGAAAATACGAGTATAAAGAACTTTTGACCCCAAAATAAAACAGGTCTTTCTTAGGTCATAGCAAGTAGTGGTATAAAATTTTACTGCAAACTCAAGGGCTTCTCGAGAAATCGGCGGAAACGAAAGTGTTAAAACAGACGGAATGACAAAGCGCCACGGACAAACAGACGGAGGGGGAGGGGGGGCAAAAATCAGGATACAAAAAACAAAACTGTAAATAAAATGATTGTAGAAAACTTTAACTGTAAATAAAATGATTGTAGAAAACTTTATCTAATCTTTTTCAAAATTATTTCTTATTTTAATTAGTAAATTGCCATATTTCAAACCTTTTCTAGGTCTATGCCAGTTTTCTTTAGACAAAACTTTATAATCGATAGGAAAAAGACACGATATTTTAGAAGTTGAAGAATAAGGTAAAATTCTTTTCAAATTTTATAGAATGCCAAACTACACCACAAGGTAAATAATGTAATCATTGGATGATAGATGCTCTTAAACTTTTCTCTCTCTCCTTAAATATGTCTTCAAAGTGTTTTAAGTTTGCGCTTCCTGTATACACATGTACAAGTACTAATGCTTACAGAAACATTAACATTACAAATTTCAAAGTATTTTTTAGGCTTTGATTCAAGGACTTTTAAGTACTAATATCACATGTCAAATGTGAAATAAAGAAAACAGCTTAAGACTAATTTGTTGAAAATTAAATCATAATTTGATAGAATTGTCTTGTTCGAATTCATCAACTATACTTAATGATTAGCATATTTTTATTGCATTGCATTTTTTAAAAATATTAAGACCTTAACAAGAAAATGTAAACAATTCTGCATGGTTCAGTAAAAAAAATCCTGGAAAACACTCTATGAGTAAAATTGACCTCATAATCAAGTTTTCTAAAAACTGATTTTTCATTACAATATATTTTGTTTAATGCCAATAAGGTTCACTTCTGACATATACTGTAGATTCAGTAGAGCTACAACTCGTTTTTCCTCAAACTTCAGAGACAGTATGTTCATATTTTCAGATGGCACTTTCTTAATTGCGCAATTCTATAAGGCCTGTAATTAGGTGAATATTTACTCAACTTACACTAATGTCCTAACGGTCAATCATTTAACACTGACCATTCAAAAACGTTAGGTGGAAATCTATTGTTAGCAGAATTTTGCAGCAATGTGTGTTTATAGCAACAAAACGAACATTCATATGCAACGATAAAATATAAAATATCAGTAATATTTATTACATGCTTGGTTAATTGATAATTATATTTTTATAGACATTTTCTTTGAATGAGAATAATTTGGGGCAAAAGCTGCACATACACTTTTTATAACGTTGCAAAAAATAATGTCCAATAAAGGATTTCAAGCTGACATATCATGTTCTTTGTATGATAGAAAGCATATAAACAATATTCTTCCACCATAATGAATTCTTCTATATGAAATACGCAAACAAAGACAACAATGATCTAATGATAAGATAGGAAGCATTTTGTTGTATGAAATTATCGCCCTTATTATTTTAAACTACATTAATTTTTTGCTAAAATAAACATTTCATCTTCAATCACACGGAAGAAAAACCTATCAACTATAAACATTATATAATTTCTTTTAATAAAACGACAAGAAATTTCCGTTTTCTGGAGAGTAAGTGTTTTTCATATAAGTAATAATTCTAAAAACTTTGAAACACCTATGTGTCATACATATATAATTTCTTTTCTACACAAAATCGAGTGAAATGAGTCAGAGGGTCAACACAAAATTAAAGAGAGTGTAAAAGAGCGGGGAGAAAGAGAGCTGAGAGAGGGATAATGAATTAGGAGTGGGAGAGAAATTTTCTATCCCTTTTGATCTCCTTATTCTCTCCCAAATCTCTCAACAGGTGGAAAGTGGGAGATAGAGTGTGTGGGTAGAGAGAGTGTGTGGGTGTGGGGAAGAGTGTGGGTATACAGTGGGTGTGGGGGGGGGGGGTTGTGTGTTGAGAGTGTGAGTTGAGAGAGTATGAATTGATAGAGAGAGTGTGGGTGTGTGTGTGGAGAGAAAGAGAGAGAATATGTGGAGAGAGAGAGAGTGTGTGTGTGTGTGTGGAGAGAGAGAGTGTGTGGAGAAAGGGTGTGTGTGTGGAGAGAGAGTGTGGGGAGAGAGTGTGTGTGGGGAGAGAGAGTGTGGGGAGAGAGAGAGAGTGCGTGTGGAGAGATAGTGTGTGTGTGGTGAGTGTGACAAAGTGGAGACGGAGGGAGAGAGTGGAGAGAGCGTGTGTGGAGCTTGTGGAAGTGTGGAGAGAGTAGAGAGATTGTAGAAGAAAAGAGAGAGTGGAAAAAGGGAGAGTGGAAAGAGAATGTGGAGAGAATTAAAAAGATAGGAGGAGTGGAGAGAGAAAGTAGAGAGTGAGAATGGAGAGAGAAAGAGTGGGGAGAGTGATGATGAGAGAGACTGAGAGTGTGGATAGGAGAAAGTGGGTATGGAGAGAGTGAGTAGAAAGAGGGAGAAGAGAGAGTGAGTGGGGAGAGAGTGTGGGTTTAAATAAGTTTCTAAGGGCCACGCCATATTCACTTTTACGCACAGTGTATACAGCAATAATCTAGGAAGTCTGATTTTAATTTCCAAACCTAGAATGAATTTTCGGATAAAAGCTCCTCCTCTTTGCCGGACGAGACAATGTTATTGATTATTTGATACACCAATGAGCAATTGGCATTCGCCCGAATCTCTATCCCATGTATATTTCAACTGTGAATGAAAGGTGTGTATATTTCAGATGCTAATAATGTAACTTCGAGAATGCCACGCCTTACTGAAAGTCCAAGCTTACCTGAGAATTGTCCTAATCCCGCGACCTGGACCTTGAAGTTTGACCTACTTTAACATAAAATTATATTTCTTTCAAATTGCTCATAAATTTTGAAAAAGAAAAGATAGGGCTTTCATATCACATAAGTATATTACCTGTGATGAGATATTTCCGAAAGTAATATTTTTTTACCTTGTGACTTTAAATGATGACATTCTTTTCAAAAAAAGTTATAATTCCTAATAACTTTTGTATAAGAGGAGGTAAAACTTTCATATTTGGCATGTGCTTTGTGACAAGATGTTTTTGATCATGCTATGATATTTGTTCCCTACATCTTGATCTTCATGTTAGCTACAGAACTGTAGCTCTCCGAAAATATTTAATGCCAGACCTGAGAGCTACAACAGCGAGGGGATATAAAATATCATTCATCTGCCCGTCTGTCAGCCTGTATGTCTGTTCATTTGTCACAAAAACTTTTTCGTTGACTTTGTCTCAAATTTAATGTTCGTGCTTAATTTTTTTTTTTTCAAAATGCGTTACCACAAACGCCCAAAGCTTGCTGAAAGGAAAAAAATGATGTTTTAATTATTACGATTAGTTTTGTTTTTAATTGTAAAAAAAAAAAAACCAAACAGCATAGAATGATTGGTAGCACAAGGTGTTTTAAACCCCACTGAAAAGTTGAGTACATGGAAAGCACTCTGAAGCATTTTTGACAGAACTTTAAATTAAACGGCGATTAGCTCTCTTTGGTTAATAAGATTTTGATTTGTTTCATAAAATATCATTAACTCTGAATTGTATCATTGTTTGAGAGGTTTTCCTTTGATCTCAGCCATTCATTTTTTCCTGATACATAACAGTTTTCCGTGATGTATCTGTGATAGATCACACCACTGACAAGAAGCAAGAAATGAAAAAAAATCGTATTTTATTGCAATTTCTGTGTTTACAGTGTAAGTTACATGTACAAAACATTAAATTAAAACGTGCTCAAATAAAATAAAAAAGACATTTAATACAAGAAAACACAAT
>PRKT01000122.1:276605-313133 GCA_003671525.1 Saccostrea glomerata
CCCTCCGAAATAATTTGTTTTTACAATGAAAGCATAAATGAAAAATGTTATTTCCACTTAGTGATTCGTCCCTTTGATTAATTGGTAGATAGGGAAATTTACTTTCTGTCTAAAATCTGCGTTCACGTACATTGTAGAACTTCAAGATCATCGACCCTCAGTGAAGAGAGATAACTCTCATGCATTGAAATATCAATATCATTCCTTATGAGCATTGTCAAGTAAAATGCCTTTTTCTGTCGATTTTTTCCCGTAATGAATGCTAATATAGTATGCATTAAAACAATAATTTGTTTCTGAAAATCAGAAACAAATTTTTTTTATAAGAATCATGTGACATAAGGGTGACATAAGGTATAAAACTTGAAGAATACAGCATCCTCCATGAGCTAGCCGCAGAACTAAAGCTTTCTGCTGGAGAAAATGTCCGAATTTTCTCAAGCACAAACAGAGAGTTACAGTTCTGCAGATAACCATAAGCTTGTTCTGCGATAATTATCGAGCTTACATTGTTATACTAGTACAGTATATCTAGTGAGTTTATAGTTTCTCCTCCATCGTGTACAACTACCGGGTATATTTCCCGCATGAATTCATTTGGTCTCAGTTGGTTTCAATGCATTACAACTTTGTCTCACCCTGGGACCTGAATCCTGGAACCAGGGGCCAAGAATTTCTCAAGTATATCCATTCATATGCCCAACTGTCAAGAAAACAAGATGTTTGTGAAACACATACTATGCCCCCGATGGTAACACAATTCTGGAGTGGGACGTAGACTGAAGTGGCATACACTTCCCCTTGACAGCGCAATAGCAATGGGTTAGGTTTAAGTTGACAACAGACAGACAGGACAAAAACAATATACCACCTGCGGCCCGGATCTTTGGATCCAGGGGAAAAATAATTTTGAAATTTCTACTCGCATTTTTGTAACCGCAGCTTATCATTTATTATGTCCCTGGATCGGAAGATCCCGCGGGGGTAAATTGTTTTTGTCCTGTCTGTCTGTCTGTTTGTCTGTTTCAACTTTAACCTAGCCAATAACTGTTGAGTGGGTGGGGCTATGGCTTTCATATTTTACAGGTGTATCATTTTTCTTAGGGTACCACCTAATTTGAACTCTTGACCTTGGAGTATAACCTACTTCTATAAAAAAACAACAACACGTTTTAACATTGGTCATAACTTTTCAACAGTTTGAGCTAGGTCTTTCACACTCCAAATGTGTACTCATTGTGACAAGACCATTCAGCTTAAATATTTTTTACCTTGACCTAAGAAACTGACCTATTTTAAAAAACGTTAACCTTGGTCATAACTTTCGAACAGAGAGAACTTTGGCTTTCTTATTTCACAGGTGTATTCCTTGAAACAAGACCTCCCTTTCGGTACCAACACTTTAGCTGCAGAACTGTAGCTCTCCGAAAAATTTATATTGACAGACCGGACTGTCAATATAAGTTTTTTTCGGAGAGCTACAGTTCTGCAGCTACCAACACTTTTAACTTTTGACCTTGACCTTTACAGTATGACATGCATTTGAGAGAATTCAACCCTCCCCATAAACAGCCATACGGGGACATCGGTGATTCACAAACAAATCTTGTTTTTCTATTGGCAATTGAATATTATCACATTTATTCAACTTATTATGCATTTTCTATCCCCCTGGCCATGTGCTAAGCTTCGGAGATACGGAACTTATAAATATATACTTCTTCGTAAAAAGAAGGGAAAATAGACCTTTTTATGGGTATGTTTAAATGTCAGTCTTAAAAGGGGTCAGCAAAATAAAATTTTTACTCCCGACTGATATTTTATGGGAAATTAAAATATGTAAAACAAGTAAAATTTATCCCCCAATAACTTCTTAAAACAACATTAACCTTGGATCTTACATCCTTTATCACAAGGCAGTCTGGATGATACGCTCTGTTAAGCAATTTGACTCCTTTTTAATTTTTCCTTCAATTCTGATTTCTTTTTACATCTTATTGCATTAACATATAAATATACAAAAAAAATATCAAAAGAGACGCACCTAAACCAAGTTTCTATACAATGGCCCTCTGTCGACTTTCTCACGCTGGGCCGTGGGGCGTTTTAAATAGATTTACAAGTCATTACACAACATGCTCGGATGTTACTACGTTTACCCTTACCTGTCCTGCTGTATCCAGAATCTCCATATTAACTAGTTCGTCGTCTACCGTGGCGACATGCTTGTAGGTGCATTCTATAAAATTGAATAAAAGATAAAATTTAAAACCGAGCTCGAATAGCTTAATTGTATAATACATTAAATGATATGTTTCGTGATGTCAAGATAAAACGTGTGTCTAGGTCTTGTCTAACTGGTATATTGAAATCATATGAATTAAAATTGGAACTCCTTGCTTATAAATACTTCTTCATGTGAATGATAAATTAATAATGTTCTTCCTCGTGGATGTGCTACGCCTTACTGCATTTCCGCTTCCGATTATGTTGTAATACATTGTATCTAGCGCAGGCTAATTTCTAATTTATCATAGATTATTTTAACATCTCCCACACCTGGCACCTTCAAGACATTTTCAGATTTTATGGCTTAACGAGGCCCGATCTAGTTGAAAATTACGAAAACGGAATGATAAAAAATGTTAATTTTTGGAAATATTTTTGTATGTATTATGCTAAGAAAAAATAGAATGAAATTTTATTACCTTGCCTTTATTGTAGTCAAATGGGGGCACTGTCAAGATATGGACCATTTTTTGTGTTTTTATACACAATTACATAGTAAAACCCTCCAATAAACAAAGAAAATGAAAATTTAAAAAAAAATACATGATGAAATGTTTTGTTTTTCACATATATCATGCAATTTTCATTCTTCTTATAAAAAATGAAAAGAAAATTTAAGGTAGCCTTTATTGCAGTGACAAGGGGGCATATCAAAACAAAAAAATTAGCACTTATTTTATCCAACTAGACATGAAATAAGTCGCCATGGGTGTACATTACATCAACAAACGATTGCAATACTGTATTAGTTTCTTAAAAATAAATAATTCTTACATTTTGAAATAATTTTCTCTTCATGCTTTCTTTTTGTTTTTCTTTATACGCGACGTTGTTCATGAAAAGAAAATTGAAGGTAGCCTTTATTGCAGTGACAAGGGGGCATATCAAAACACAAAATTAGCACTTATTATATCCATCTAGACATGAAATAAGTCACCATGGGTGTACAAAACATCAACAAACGATTGCAATACTGTATTAGTTTCTAAAAATAAATAATTCTTACATTTTGAAATAATTTTCTCTTCATGCTTTCTTTTTTTTCTTTATACGCGACGTTTTTATACGTGGAAAAAGGGGGGGGGTAAAGGCGACAAATGACGAATTTTACTAATATCATGTAATATATAGAAAAATAAAATATCTGGAGGGTTGCATTTAAATGATTCATAGACTGATTTTTTTTAAATCAAGCTAATTCATGCATATTTAAGTCCTCAATAAAAAAAAGGTGTGTATAAAGACTTCAACATGTTCAAGGAGAGAGACTAAAATCGTTTACTTTTGGTTTGCAGTGTTTGTTTTTTTAACTCACAAAATGAAATAAAACAAGGTAAAATTAATGAATATGTACCAAGAAATTGATACCTCAAAATAAATCAAGTTCTAAAGTTGTTTATCACTTAAAAAAATTTAAAAAAAAAAATGTAAATAATAGAAATACCATCTTTCAACATGTACAGTCTAGAGAGTTACCAAGTTCAGCGAAACGTTTTAGCGCAATTTGACGTCATTTTAATTGTGACGTTATTGTTATCAATTGTGACGGCAGTCAAGGGTACTGTGACGTGCCTGAGTCGACACTGCGTTAAACCGTATGCGCAGTTCAACTAGATCGGGCCTCGTTAAACATATATCTTCAAGGAAAATAAATACATCCTGGTTCCAGAATGATACAGAAACAAATAAAAAATAGTTTCAAATTTAATCTTATTGTATGTCTTGTTTTCCCTTAAAAAATTCCAATTTTCATTATCTTTATTCGTCCATTTTTCAATACATTGCATTTATAAAATATATCTAAATAGATACATGAAGGGGGGGGGGGGTCAAGAACCCCCTGGACAGCGATGAAGCGACATACTCACCTAACGTGGGGTCGTACTCCCATATGAACCTCCGGGTTAAAAACCTTACCACCAAGGCTAAAATAAATAATACATATAAATTACAAGTGATAAATTATAAAATAAAACAATTTCACATGAATCAACGTAATAAAAAACAATAATTAATAGCCGCCCAGGGAAGTGGACGTCTCGGATACTGGCGAAAACACATAAAACGCTTAATCTTTTGTGGGTAAAGGGTCAAGATTTTCCCAACTGAAACATGTGAAATTTGGTTTTCTAGATATAAGCAAAATAGTGAGAAAATGCATCTGTTCTTTAATTTCTATGGGAGCAAATGATCAAGACATCTTTATATACACAAAAATTGCATTGAAAATTGGCCTGTTGTGAAATGTTAGAGGACTTAATCCTGTAATATATACGAGTACGATGTTTGTACGTTTTATAATAAGCTATAGCTACTAGTATTTACTGAGAAAAGGATAGGGGTGGGGAGCATGGAGAGGGGGCCTAATGAGACAGATAATGATCAAGGGATGCTAAAGTTGTATTGAATCAAACTTTCATGTTCGATTATTTCTTGTTTCTGTATCATTTATTTAATGGGCCTTTCCTGTTTTATGACCTATTAGCACTTATTAATGCGGTACGATCTATGTATCTTTGTTTATATTCCTCCATATATCAACACCAGACATCATTAACATCTTCTGAATTAAATATAGACCATAACATAGACGGTGCCATTTATCATTTACGGCGTCGAAAACTATCAAACTATCATTTTTACAGACCTTTATTTTGAGAAAACTTATAAGAGGTTTTTTTTCAAAGGTCATAAAATTTAATAACCAATAATGCATCACTTTCCCCCTCCCCTTTTAAAATAATTCCCCGACGTTTTACAGCCCTTATAATTTTAATGTCGCATTTATTGAAATCACGATTGCCACATAAAGAAAATTATATAGCCAATTTAGAACCGCGCGTACTTCTTGACACTCAGCGCACCTTGTAATGATACATAGTGTGCACATGCATAATATGGCACACAGCCCGTTTGATTTCAACTCAGATTGCAAAAAATTAGCTCAGTAGACATAATGAAACTAAGGATAAAATCGCAACCAAATCACAAATTCATCTGCGTCAATTGCGGAATTGTTTTGAAGATATTTTGTTTTGCGAACAATTGCCGTGTAATAGCATTATTATTCCACAGCAACTTCTTGCCGACCGATTTTTAAATAAAAGTTTTCTAGTTGATTCAAGAAATCGGTCATTTTTAATTGCTCTGTATGTAAGAATCCTTTTCCTTTAGTTTGCTGATTTTCAGTTAAGTAGTTTCTATTGAAAAACTTTTGAGGAATGCGTTTTACGTCGTACTTCTTCGAGTCTGTCAAAATTCTGATTCATGAAAACGTTTTGAACACTAAAGAATTGGTTTACCTCCATTTTTTTTAAATTTATAAACATACATATGTTTGGAGCTTTTCCTCTAACGAAGCATTATGTGACAGATATAGATCCTCATTACGGAAAATGACGCAGTGTAAATTATTTCTGGATAAGCATTTAAGTCATGTTGATTCTATGTAACAACCATCATTTTCCCGCCATGTGTCCATCTAATAACTTTCCCTCGTAAAAAACCTCCCAGAAAGCTACAAGGCATTTCTCATCCTAATCATAACGAGAGCATGTTTCCTATCAGAGAGTTCACTGACGATATTATTTTGACGGTTTGAACTAGTTCAAAAATGTATTTTTAACTCTTCAATTTTGTGCTGATGAGGTATCGAAAGAAAAAAAAAATTAGGCATACTCGTTTTTATAAAATGCTAATATTATTGCTGATTCTAAACCTTTTCAAAGCGATGCAAAATATAGAAAATTCGTTTACAAGAAATCTAAGTGATAAAATTAACCGCTCTTGGGTTATTTATCTCATTTAATTGAATGTTCATTGATATTTCTCGCTGAAGATATTTTCAAAGGCTAGCGTATGTCCTATATACGATTAAGCTTATTCCCTCAATCTTATTTCAAAGAAAAACTTAAGACATATCTGAGATCGTTCCTTGAGTAAAATTAACCAGATTGTTCCGATTGAGAAGTTCATTGTATCAATTTGAACATATGACGCTTCAGATATTCTGAAGTGGCCAGGAAATCTCCGAAAGTTAGGTTTTTCTGGCGGCTTGACCTTTGACCTTAAATCTTGCACCCATCCTGTACTTGATTGTACGTACTCACATTGTACGAACCAAAGGGCGTATAGTAAAAGATAAGTAGATATAGCATTAATTGAAACTGATTATTCGGTTTGCGGTGTAAATCGTTACGCCTTTCGGTTTTTTTATTGCATTATAGACATTGATCCATTAATCCTGGTACAGCCGCATGATATCTTTTGCATGTGTGCTAAGATTGCATCCCTCCGTGACAAGGTTGCAAAAGTACCAAGATTCTTGCTCGGATGCCTGAAAAATTTACTGCTTTCGGTTCACATGGAGAGTTTCACATAAAATAAATATGAATTTTAGGGTTGGAACTTGAAGTGAATTTCAAGTAAATGCTTTATTCTGAATTTCACGTTAATTTTTTTTTGTGGATATCACATTGGGTTTTTTTTCAAAAATTTCATCGGAAATCGCATGAAAGGATATTTTAAAAACTGACAGATTCTTTTAATTGCATGAAACTATTTGTTTTCATTATTAATAGATAAAAAAATTCAAATTGAATGTAGATACATTTTTCTTTCTCTAAAATTACCTAGCTTTTACATTATGATATACGACTTTTGCCCTGGGGCAAGGTCTAGTTTAAAATGTAGTTTTTATTCGTTCTAGCACTTTTAGATAATAAGGGCCTGTTTATTTTCTACATATCATGAATGTGCTTTTTTTAATGTTCTTTGTATCTCAACATCTAAATTTTTTCAAAGTTCAAAGAAACTTCACATATTTCATATGAAAGGGTAAGTGGAAATTCAATAATATTTAATCATCGATCCAAACTCAATACTATAAACATTTAAGGTGTATTCAAAATGTTGACGTATGTGTCTTGTAACCATATTTGCATAAAATATTGAAAAATTATTTCTTTTCATAATAAAAAAACCTTTTAAACCTCTTGAGCAGTTAATAGCGTGAAGAGTCTACCGTTTTCATTAATCCAAACTTGATCTTGAAGATAAAACCAATGCATTGAAGAAAATTTGGTTTTCTTTTTAGAAAAATCACTCGAATTTTTGAAAGTCAGAGTCAAAAGATTTTAAATACATGAATTGTAAGAGCTCTTCTGTTAGTTAGAGGTATTTACTTCATTGCAAGGTCTAAGTTATAACGATATCTTATATCTACGTATGCACATTAACACAGCATACATAATATGTACAGGTAGCAATTTTTCATCGGTTGGAAAAAGCACCTGTATACTTGTGAAATTATATCAATGGAAGAGATAAGAAGTTCCAAACATGCCATCAAGTGTCTATGACGTCACCTGTTCACTTTTAATTGGTTCGAGTGTACTTTTACGTCTGCTCTCTTAACCAGTTGTTTCTTACAAGTAAATATTATTATCAATGTCTGTTAATCAATCAATGAATAGAACATACTTACCCGATTTGCCGACACCGGCTCGTCCAAGGACGGCGAGTTTGATTTCTGGTGTCGGCTTCGACTTTCCGTTTGACGTCATAGCAGACATCGGCATGGAAAATGGTCACCTACTGAAACCAAATTACAAAGAGTTTGTCCAAGTTTGGTCCTGATAAGAGTGCAAAATGTTTTGATTAAATCACGTCGTTCAGTTGTTGACAGATCGTCAGCTGGGGCCTGCGTGCTGCATTTTTGTTGATCCGAGTTACTGTCCCAAATATAAACCTTTAGATGCCAAACGGTTAATTCTTAAAACCTTTCATAACCATCCTCTGGGATCAAGCTTCGACCAAAATCGTTTTTGGACACAAAACAAAGACAAGAAATTTAGCATTGTTCAAAGAATCGCCGGAAAAACAATCTAATCCGATTTTTTTGAATCGTCCCTTTCAATGATATCCTAACTCTAATCCGCGAGTATGTCTCAAAATTCTTTGAGTTCACAAGGGGGAAAATTCCTATCTGTTTCAAGTGGTCTAAACTTAGACCAGTCTATTGTTTTGTGATGTATTTTCAGTCCCACAAATAAAATGCACTGTCCCTGTCTTCAGCTACCATGCAGAAAATAGCCTCGCTGAGTGTTACCTCCGCCGTGAAACATGCGCGCTACACATCATGTGATTTAAACCCTCTTTTCAACTTTCAGATATATCATTTTAAGTGAAGAACTAGCACTTTAGAATGTGTCGTTATCAAAAAGCAGATCGATGTCCTTAAATATGCCTATTAGACTTTTTTTTTCAATTGTTAATTGATGCACACAGTGACCTGGGAAAATATCATAAAAAGCCAACTCTCGTCACTCAAGGGGTTTAACATTAAGAAAATGCTTATGGCTTAAAAGCAATTCTTCTGACATATCTACCTCGCTGACTAGCAGGAGTCCTTTGTATCTATTTTAAATCCTCACAATTTTATAAAACTTAATATCATTTAGATAACGCATAAGTTTAAGCCATGCTGTTTGACTACAGATTTTATTTTACTTCGGATGCTAAGTGCCATTTGTGCCAACGTATATATAAAGAATATTTTACATATGAATATTCAGCCAATTTTAATCCATTGTCGCAAACTACAGTTAAAATCTATCCTATTTAGCTATCCGGACCGTGGCTTGAGTGGATGATTTTAAACACTGGCCTAATGGTACAACAGAGATTGCTTTCCATTTTTTTTAGACATATACTACAGTGTATACTGTTTCTTCTTCTTTTCTTCTATTTTAACCTTATTTTACTCCGATACATCATTTCAAGGGCATTTTAAGTGTTTGCGTTTTTTACTTTCTTTTTGTATTCACAAAATTTTATTAGTCTTCTTTTTAACTGTTATACTGATTTGTTATATAATTTCTTTATATCTACATGAAAAAAGAAAACAAAGTTAACGAAAACATACAAAAGAATTCAATTTACTTTGAAATTAGATTAAAAAAAATTATGATCTATTTTGATTTGGGGGGGGGGATCCTCAAGCACCCATTTAAGTGGTCTATTATAATTTTCTGCGTAACTTTCGAATAAAATGGCGTATGTTCTTCCTTGCTTCTACGTGAATTCATGAATGTTTTGTCCAAAGAAAAATTGATTGGAGCATTTTCTATACACCTCATAATTAAAGAGCCGCACAAAGAAAAATAAAACGTGGTGTCATATTTAAATGGTTACTTCGGCTTAACCAATGCGTTTCAAGTATTTATTGGCCAAAATCAGAAAGTACGACCAAAGACATGAAGAGGAGAGTTAATATGTATACTCACCGTCAATAGAAACGCAACACCCAAATTTAAGGGGTGAAAATTATATACGGGATTTAACTATGTACCAAAAAAGTTAGGAAATCTTTTACTTTGCCAAATCAGTTATTTAACGGTTGAATGATTTTCATTTCATTACCGGAAGTTGATTTTTTAGCTCCCTGAACAGAAATCAAAAATTAGCATTTTTAATAAAATTATTGACAATATTTTGGGTTTTCAAGGTTTTGTACCTGTTAATTATAAGTCTTGTACCCAAAGTCCGGAAAAAATATCCTTCTTTCTCTTCCGGATGTGATGCCTGTATTTCCTCAAATTAACTGAAAGCACGCATTTTCATTGCTAATGTTGGAAATTTTCAAAATAAAGAAAAGGGAGAGCTACAGATGCAAATATACACTACATAACGACTTTTCGGGCTCATGTGTTTCAAAAGCATGAATGACAGTTCCTTGACCGGAAGTCCAAGGGTTACTACACTACGCCAAGTTAGAGAAAATTCGACCTCAGTATCTGAAAAACAGGCATTTAAAAAAGGACAAGAATATTTATTTCGCTCAGATTAAGACATTGATAAACTTACTGCATGGTAGAATTCGGGCTGCTTATGTTGTACAAGGCTGACTAGCACGTTTTAATTGAATGGTCGGAAGGGGGGATGTTTTAGAGTTATGTGTTACTTTATAAGGTTTAAATATAAGATTAAGAATGAATACATAAATTTAAAAAGTAAATTTACAAAACAATGATACTTCATTTAAACTTAAAATGTTATCTTTAGGTACAACAGATACAGGTACAAAACCTTGAAAACCAAAATATTGTCAATAATTTTATTAAAAATGCTAATTTTTTATTTCTGTTCAGGGAGCTAAAAAATCAACTTCCGGTAATGAAATGAAAATCATTCAACCGTTAAATAACTGATTTGGCAAAGTAAAAGATTTCCTAATTTTTTTGGTACATAGTTAAATCCCGTAATATAATTTTCACCCCTTAAATTTGGGTGTTGCGTTTCTATTGACGGTGAGTATACGAAACATTTTCATCCCTCTTTAGCAGTGACTTGTGTTGAAATATGTACTATACGTGTGTGCTGTCCTTACTCAGATAAAAAAAAACCAATTAATTAGATATATAACAAAATAAATTCTTTGCTCAAACATAAAGGTGTATAAAACATTGAGATGTCTTTTCATTCCTCATAAAAAGAGAGACAACTTTATTCTATCGATGAGATGAGCGTCATAAGCTCCTCTAGTAAAGGGTTTATTTTTTAAGCATATTCATCTCAACTTGTTCAGCAAGCTAGACACGCCATATTGTATGTATTTTGTAAATAAAGATTAAATTGTCTACCTACATTTTTTTTTACATTCTAACATTTGTTTGATGCCATCTAATGTGTCTAGTCTTGTCCCATGATCCCAGTGCAAGGGATCATGGGACAAAACTACTATTGGTTCATAATACGGTCATGGTGTAATGGCGATTATAACATTACTGAAACATTGCAAAATATATATTTTTTTTAATCAAGTTATTATATGGATATTAGGAAATTGAATGTAAAAAAAAGTTCAAATTATTAGAAATTAGAGATCTTTAAATAAAATTAAACTGAAATTGACACTGAAAGCCTGTATGTGTTTTAGTCATAAAAAAAAGGATTTTAACGTGATAGAATTCGTAATTTAGAAAGAAAAATTTGGATGAGTTTCTCCATCTTCATATCTTCTAATATTCCTATTCGAGATCATTATTATTTTATTCTTCACTTTTGAGGTCTTGAGAGAGAGAAATTTCCCCGGTAGAAGTTTCAAAATTTCAAAGGAAGACAAAACACAGGCTAGGCAGACGACATGTATGTAATTGACAGCCTGAGTGACAGTAGCCTAGGAGAATCGGTGTTTCTTTGTTTTCGAGGGATTGAAAACGAGTACATTATCATGCTTTAGTTTAAGGTTTGGTGAAGAAGGTAGAGTATATTAAAATTTATTCCTTTTAATAAAAAAAAAATAATGTGGTTGATTGATGCTGGAATCCACGAATCTTTCTCACCTTTAAATTTGTCTCCCGCATGATTTTCAGAAATCGTAGGAGTCGCAATCGAGTGGCTAAAGCATTTGTTATATAGAGTAGGGGGTTGACTCTTACGTCGCGGTTCCTAATCCCACTGTAGGACGTGGAGGCCTTTACTTCGGATGAGACCATATAAAATGAGGTCCCGTGTTGTAGTAGGCGCTGGCACGGTAGAAAAAAGATCCCTCACTGCTAAATTCAATTTGAAATCAAGGATTGATGAAGGTAATTACGGTTTTTTTTGGAGTGTGTTGTATTCCAGGAGTGTTCATTTACCCAGTATACTTTAGAAAGGAACCAACATAATGATAAAGAAAAAAACCTGTAAGCTACGTATACCAGTAATTTCAGCTCATTCTGCTTACGTCGAATTTTGAATTTGCATGCAATTTCTGTTTTTTAAAGATAATTATTAAAAATATTAATTTTAAAAATAAAGCACTTTTGCGATGAATAAATATTAAATTTTAGTGAATCAACTATACTGAGTGCTTCTGAAATTCATTTATCGTTGTCTATGACAAAACTTGTAGTCTTTGACTTAAAGAAGAACTTAGACAAAACAACACGTTTAAAAGATGTATTGTTCAGCTACTTTATTTCAATCAAATTCAATTTGCATTCAAGAATTGGAGTAGAATGATTGATAATCACGTTTTTCCTCCAAGGAAGCTTGTACATTGGAAGAAAAAACAAACTTGTATTTGAAAAACAACTTAAGGACAGATGATACAAACAAAAATTGGATGCCTGGATTGGTATATATTTTTTGGCCTAATTTCATTGCAAATGATGCAAATGAAAAATATCTAGAATAATAAAGAACTTGTAAACCTTCTGTGATGTTCAAAAGTCTGCCCTTCTGAAACCATCCTTATTAAACTATGCAAATATTTTTTACTTCAAATTCCATTTTTGTGCAAATCTGAATAAAAAATTAAAAACTACGCGGTGAAAGTTATTCATTTTGCTCATTTAAACATGACCCAAGTTGTTATTTTCAAATTCTTTGACAAAAGTTTGTTTGTATCATCTGTCCTTAAAGTCTATGTCTCTCATAATCAAACGATATATATTTTAAATATTTGTCAACAATAAAAAATATATGAAGACTGCGAGCATTCATAAAGTTCAACAGTCCATTGAAATAGTACAAATTGGGAGCAGGGCAAACACGGACGCGTCTAAAACATCAGAGGTGGGATCAGGTGAAATGAAGGAGCAAGCCTGTGCACCTTGACATAATCAGGCAAACAGAAAAATTCGTGGACAATCATTTCAGTGTGGACTAACAAAATTTATTTTTAAATAAAAACAACAACAGGTAACTTAATAACAAACCGTTTTGCTGACAAAGTCATTGTATCGATTATCGAATTTGGGAAATATTGACTTTGAATAAGACTGTTGATATCCTTTTTTCATGAACTTGTATGTTTTTCGTACGTAAAACATGCTTTTGCGTGTCGTATCAAATAAACTATTAGACATAAACTCCATAATAGGCAGGAGACAATGGTATATTGATACATAGATTAGGGAAGTCCACAATGGAACATTTGAAGTCATAAAGTTTTGCTACGATTTATTTCTAGTATTATAATAGCTAAATATGAAACAAATATATTAGATTCTGTGATGTCTTTTAATTCGAGCTCACAGGCCATGACCTTTAACTCCACATTTAGATTCTGTGGTTTCATCAAATATCGTTGGCATCAATTTTCGTGGATCTTTTTAAGCGGGCGATATTGAGGATACATAATTTCAAGGACAAAAGCATTGCCTATACAAATAAATTACATATTTTTCTAAATTCAATGAACATTTAAATTCGTGGATTTGCTCAGCAACGAAATCCTCAAAAAAATGGTGCTCAACGAATATTGAAGAAACCACAGTATATCGAGGACTTATTGTCAATTAACAGGTCTGGACGATTTCTAAATAAGGAAGTCAAGAGCGATAACCGTGAACTGCTATAAATACACAGAATAAACAAGGTGCTAGTCCTTCTGACCAATCAGATAACAGCATTTAGACAAACCCATGAACAAATAAATAAAACACGTGGTTTTAAAGTTTTTTGCTCAAAAGATTTTTTTTAGAACAAACTCTTTGTAAACTTTATGCACATTTAAAAATAATATAATATTTATGACAATTCTACAGTGAACAAACACGACTCGAAAGCTTAGAATACGTTTTAAGTGGGATTAAAAATCTGTCACTATAGGAGTAAGAATCCCAACTGTTAATAAAACATTAAAAATTTTGATATAAATACGGAAAATTTTCAGTGTTTTTAGCCTGACATAAACATCTTATTGAATGGAAGCTTGTCTTTATTATTTTCTGAGTGTTTATTAAAAAATCGTCCATATGCAGTTTCTCATATATGCGAGGTAAGATATTTGGATAGGTCGCATTTATGTATTATTATTCTATTTCCTCCATGTTTACGTATTTCCTTATGGGTGCCGTAAGGCTATACATAACTTAATAAACATTCGGCGCTCATGAAACCCGTGATATTTTAAATCATACGATAAACACTGACAAGTGTGGAGTGGATCTATTCTATACACATGGAATTCAAGCAGATGAAAATCGGACGTCTCAGCAAAATTGTATTCCAAAATATAGTTTATTCTGATAAATTTTATAATTCAACTTGATAAGAAATTGCTAGTGTGATTTATTCCTTCATAAACAATTACATTGTACATGTTGTATCATGCATTATTTTATATTTCGTTATCGAGATAAAAATGTCAATGTTGTTCACGGTAAATATGTGGGGAATACTGTATTCTTCAAAAGTTTTCATCTTACTTCCAAAGGTTTTTTGTTAAAAAAATCTTTTTGAGGAAAAAAAACAAAAGCACGTGTTATCTCTTTGTTTTTTTAGATTATGTTTTGGAGTGTGTAAAAATGCTGTTGTCTGATTGGACAGAAAAATAATTACGTGTACATGTTGTATATTTATAGCAACTTTCAGTTATCGTTCTTGACTTCCATATTTAGAAATCGTCCAGACCTGATTAACAGTGGTTATATCGATACGATATACCCCGGTGAGCAGAGCTTGAGATAAAAGATACCACAAAGTCTGACACATCTTATTTTCATATTTGGATACAGTTATTTGGCCAGTTCCGAATAAGAAACCGACTCGGCGGTGCTATAAATATACTAGGCATTATTTCAAAATCCAGTTGTTTTATCAAGGT
The DNA here is from genome assembly GCA_003671525.1 of Saccostrea glomerata. Classification (NCBI taxonomy): domain Eukaryota; kingdom Metazoa; phylum Mollusca; class Bivalvia; order Ostreida; family Ostreidae; genus Saccostrea; species Saccostrea glomerata. Next base: position 291,493 of record PRKT01000122.1, read on the forward strand.
AGTTCGATGACTTGTGGAGTTAAGGGGGATGTCCGGCCACCTTTAGTGAAGTGAGAACAAAATGTAAACATTTCTTCAAATGGCTTAAATACATTATATTTTGAACCAATTTTAAGTCCTTATGATAAAGATACAATAAATATGCATAACTGAATGCATGTTGTGTATATATAAACTATACTTTTGCAAAAAAAATGCTTTTGATATGCTCTTTAGAACTGCGCAGCTACAGAATTCAGCAGAGCCTTAAAAAATTCAAAAAAATATGCAAACTGTGCATTAATGTTCTCTCTACAACCATTTGTTGAGAAAATGTATAAATTTTGCACTTTTAAATAATAATTTCAAGTTCAAAACAAGGTACCGTTGTCTTCAAAAAGAGTGCAAAGAACCATGAAAGTAGTTCATGGATAGCAGCACGTGGTCTATTTTTAGCACAGAATTTTGTTTTCCAGACCTCTTCTTAATATGGAGGGACATAACAATCTTTAAATGTAGAAGAGAATTACAGTTGCAAAATATTTCAAAAAATATGAACACTTTTAAAAGAGGAAAGGTGTTATAGTGAGGATTGAAGTAATTTATTTAGTATTATTATAGAACAGTTGTTAAATAGTGTATGTATAGAATAGAATAGATTTTATTATTCCAGATCAGGGCCCTTGTAGGCATATTACATACATGATTATTAAACAGAGCATATAATAGTTATTAACAAGGTGTGATGTGTTCTTAGTACATGTACATGTATATACTTAATCAATTTACACATGGTTCATAAGTTGAAATAATTGCTAACATGTGAAGTTTAAATACATATTGTAAAATATAAAGAAGTACCACGGTGTATCATAATGCTAAAAAGCCAGAGATATACATACACAGAAATGAAAAATATATACATGTATATATACATGTATGCATTGATATAAAAAAATCTTAAACTCTTTGATTCCAGGTAAGGAAAAATGAGCACCATAAAAATGAAGAGTTTGTAAGTTTGCAATAGATAACTTATATTATCTATCAAATTTTAATTATCACCAATGAAACACAAAGAAATAAGACACATATAATCGATATGCATGACCTTGTTTTAATACCTACTAGTACCAGGGGTGATCAAAAAGTTCGAACTATATCTACAAAACCACAATTCAGATTAGAAAAATAGCCAAACACAAATTCTATAAATAGCATATGCTGAAGTTTTGTTCCTTGTCTGTGATGTCACAATCTGAAAATGACCTCATTCAGGTACTTGTGACGAAAATTCTCTTTGCCCATATTGTCAAAATTAACATTTTACAAAGTAAAGAAAAAAATCAACATTATTAAATATTTTATACCATCTTTAAAATGACGTTTGGTGGTCCTCCCAACTCAGGGGAAAATTATTTGCTCCGTATTTATAGGTGAGAAAGAAATTCCTTAAAATTTAACCATAATTGTTGACGGAAGAAAAAGAAAAAAATATCATGTAATGGGTTTAAAAAAAATGAGTCGGGCCATTTCCAGGCAGTAGATCAGGAGAGAGGGCAACCAAATATTTTTATAACAAGTGGTCTTATAAGGCTAGTACATATTCCATCACGTGCTTAGTAATGCAAAATGTTTGAATCGTTTGCACTATTTTGAAAAACAAACATAGGATTTTCGGGGGGGGGGGGCTCTCACTTTTTTTGCGATGATTGACATAGCATATGCAATGGACCTTTCTTTGCAAACATTGTACTCGCTTCTAAATTTTAAAGAAACAACTCAATATATCTTATCAAACTTCGTATGTTCAATGAGCGAGGAGAGCTTACAACGTTGTCAACATTATGAGACATGATGCGTTTTTATGTCCAAACATTACTCCATACAATGTGTTGGTCATTGCAAACAATCTAGTATTTATGTGAGGTGCCTGAAGGAAATCCTATAACTGCCTATTTTTTCTATCTAACTTCTAAACAAAATATACATATGTACCAATTTTAGAATGTAAGACATGTAATTACAATTTGTTTTTCATGCACTGCATATTGTTTAACATTTTCCAATTAAATGCTAAGCATCCTCCTTGCAGTACCCCATTTGAAAATAATTTCTATCGCCACAGAAAAAAGACCCGTCGTAAACACATATGTTTAGGACATTTTTATTTTTTTTCTTGAGTTTTAAAGAAACCAACAAATTATCAAGACTTGTTCCATGAAAAATTAAATATAATCATGGTAATAAACGGATCTATCCACAGCAGATATCTGAACATGCCAACCACGTGCTCAGTGGAATAATTTTTACGAGAAAACTCGAACTGTAAACAGAACAGTTTTTCCCGATTTGCTGGAGTGGGGTTAAAATCGCGTTTTTTCAATAATCAGATGATGCGATGCAACAAATAAAAGTAGTAAGTAATATAACCTAATGATTATTACTTAGTAATTTCTTGTCTTGATGTTATTATGGTCGCATTTATTCTAAAATCAATGTTATTCGAACTCTGTGTGACAGAGGAATGGCGGACGAAATAAACACATTACCTCAGAAAGACACCCATATGCAAAATCAAATTTTCAAGAATTATGGATAATGACAAGAAAAAAGCGAAACAAATGGTTGTAGCCATATTATCAATGAATCAGACTAACACCATTTGCAATGCATTTATCATCTCTTAAATGCTGTAGCTGTGCAGTTCTAACATGGTTAATTTCCTCCTATTTAAAAAAAAATAAACTTAATTGTTTACTAATTTTGGTCTCTAACAGTAGGTATTTAGCGCATTAGCACTTTGAGTGACTTTGGGCTAGTTTAGTAGAGTATTAAGCGCATTCTTGGTATTTCTTATTTTACACCAGACTAGATCTAATATGGCTTGTACATCCCCCTTAAATATGATGTTTCATAAAAGTTCAGCCTTCCCTTAAAAAAATTATTTCGCATATTGCCATAGGTATCCATTTTATTAGTTACGAATAAGCCGACGAGTTCCGGATAACCTAGAGATTCTTATTCAATTCAACCCTTTATTAAGAAATATACGTCCCAGACGTTATCTATTGGCATGCCTAAGAAAAGTTAAATTAATTGCTTACCAATAAATTATTTGTATTTCTAAAGGTTGAAGAGAAACTAGGTACTGTGGGCACTGAGCTCATTTTAATGAAACCCCACACCTTCTTTATATAATTATTTATGACAAAATCCATGTTTTGCTCTGGGAGACCCGAAATAAGTGTCAGATCAAAAAGTAAAATACAAGGTTACAATGTCACAATGTAATAAAGAATCGGTGAAAGTATCATTAAATCGTATTCAGTGGTATAGGAGGAATTGTGGATAAGAGATGGATATACCTTTCACTATTACAAAGAATGGCAGTATCTACATGTACGTTTTTCTCAGGGACCACAAATTATGTGCCACATCCAAAAGTTAAAAGAGGTGCGTTTTGTCACTGTTAAACAAAGATTCTGTGAACGACTCATTAAATTCTGTGAAGCCTCATTAAACTCCATTCAGTGGCAGAAGAGGGGTTGCGGATAAGAAATGGATACCCCAGAGCGTATCAGACGGACGGACGTACAGACAGGCGTACGTACGGACGTACAGACGGATGGATGGACAAACAACCCATTACTATATACCTCTTCTTCCTGTTTTTCAAGCGGGGCTTTAATAAGTCACGTTTACAATGAAAAAAAAAAACAACGAAAAGTGAATTTATAATAGTGTTTAAAATGGGTATTCGGAACTGGTAAAATAATAGAAAGAAAAAATTTCGATATCTTCCAGTGTTCTAAATATTTATTTTTGAAAAGTTTTTAGTATATGTTAGAGTACATATCAAAATTACTTTTGATACCTGGAACGTTGTCTTATGTGAAATATGTATGTATCTACAGAGGTTTTTCTGAAGATTTGCGCGTCGCGGTGATTCAGATTTGTTGTATTGTAAAAGTATGTCGACTGTTTCAAGTACGACAACGAAACCAAACTGACGGCAAAAAATCAAAACTTCACATAATTCAAACACTCATAAATAAGCCTTCCTACCATAGATAACAATTTATTTTTACACCGTTGAATTTATTAATCATCATTCCATAAATGACTTATTATCCGGAACTGGCCAAAATCCGGAACTGGCCAAACGACTGTATTTAACTTGAAAAAGACGTCGGTTGTAATCTAAAAGCTCTATAATGTATGCGTTGACTAACTTTTCAAACTCAAATTCCCTTACTTATGTAGCAATATACCTTCATCACCTGCATACAAGGTTTATATCTCCCAGTTGATTCGATACACAAGAGCATGCTCAATGTATGATCAATTTTTAAAACGAGGTAAGTTATTGACTCACATGTTGCTGAAACATGAATATCAGCGGTCTCGTTTGGAGTCATCATTCGTAAGTTCTATGGTCGATACAATGACCTTGTTAGCACAATTTATCATTGAGTCAAAATACTGACTAACGTTTTTCATACTAATTGTTAGGTCATTATTTACACTATGAATTGACGACGGATTTTTCCGGTATTTCTCGATCATGACAACAAGGAGCACACGGCGGGTGTGACCGGTTGGCAGGGGATGCTCACTCCTCCGTGGCACCTGATCCCACCTCTGATGTTTTGGAGATTCATGTTTGCTCCGCTCCTATTCTGTACTGTTTTATGGACTTTTGAGCTTAAAAACTGTTCGTTATCTCCATATATTTCATGATATTCATGTTTCAAATCAATGAATGTTGTAATAAATCGATAAAACTTCATAGATGTATATAAACATTCAATTAACGATCAGAGCTAGGGGTTTCTTTTCATGTAGAAGTTTAAAAAAAAAATCCGCTGCTTCAAATGAATACAAAAAGGGTTTGCTTATAACGAAGCGCAATTGGTACCCATGGAAATTCTACAGATAATTGACTTGAAGTAATTAACGTCAGCCGAACGCATTCATATCATGCACGCAAGTGAGCTTAGTGTATGCACATGTACATCTCTCCCTCTCCACTATAGAAAACTTTATATCATATGCCAACAATACCTTACATGTTAATTCATATTTGTATTTATTTCTTATTTTCAAATTTCAATAACTTTTTACATCTTTGCAATACTTATTCGAAATGTTTAATCAATAAATAAACGAATGAATGAAATCTTCAGTCTCAGTGTTGTTATTGCATGTATATCAATATCTGTTTTATTGCATATTCATGTAATTTACCATTTTATCGAATCAATGGAGCAATATTTTCCGCAAAAGTACATTTACAGTCATAGAAGTTGATCATTAGTACAACTGAGTTACAACTTTGCACTTAGTAGTTCTGTGGTTACCGATGATTTTATCTTTACGATCTAGCCAAGTATGCCGATTTTATCGATTAATATCTTGCTTGAGAAAATATAATGAAGTCCCCCGCCAAAGCTTCCTGGTCATAATTAAATCGACGTTAACCATGACTACGATGTAAGTTTAGAAATATTTGCCCAAACTTCATATTATATTCCAGGACAGCACTATTTGAGGTAAAACAGATCTTGGGTATTCCTCATCAACTTATTATGCAATGTTGGAGATAAATGATGGAAAAAGCAACAGTTGTTGAAGTCATTTAATGTGCTGTCTCTTGCAGGCATTTCGGAAATAGCTACATTAATTTCGCTACATGATAGATTGTCTTTTAAAAATCCTCTTTTGTTGCAATCGTTCAATACGGTTTTTCTCTACCGAACAACACAATGATGTTTTACTTGTGGACAATACTATGACATGTATGTAATCGGTCAAATTTTGCAGAGAGAAGATGGTCAGGCGATATTATTATAAGCATTACCAGCACAGGAAGAGACGCGAGAGAACAACATTTATATAACCAGCATGCATCAAGAGCGAGAAATTTTACATACTTTTCAAACTATCTTTAACAAAGACCATGACTTTGATAGTTATAAACTAATAAGTAACTGTAACAGTAATAATGATTTTTTTTTTTTTATAAATTCTCACACTTGATAAATTCTTCTTCAACCAAGCCTCTTCCGTTACTCCTTACTAAGATATTGACAGTTGTGAAGGAAAAACTTCAAGAGTACTGTGCAACAATATATTCAAGAAGTGGTGTAAATCAGATGTGGATCCTCAAAAATTCCAAAGAACTTTTGGACAATTTGAAATCACAAGATTTTACCAAAATCAACAGCTTGAAAACTTACGACTTTTCAACTTTATGCACAACCATTCCCCACGATAAATTAAAGTCCAGGCTTAATTTTTGATATCATTGACAGCTGCTTTTTCAATGAAAATGGAACTCGTAAATTTACTTACCTGGTCATTGGTCATTTGCAAAATTATTTTGTTAAAACACATTCTTATTGCACACACAAGTACTCTGAAGTTGACATCAAAGAGATGCTTGAGTTTCTGATTGATAATATCTATGTCGTTTTTAGAGACTAGGTATTCCAATAATCTATTGGAATTCTCATGGGTACCAATTACGCTCCTTTTTAGCAGACATATTTTTATATTCATATGAAGCATAATTTGTGCAAAACCTTATGTGTGAAAAGAAAAAATCACTTGCTTTGGCCTTCAACTCGACATTTAGATATATCGACGACTTATTGTCAATTAACAATTATAATTTCAATCCCTACGTCGATACGATATATCCTGGTGAGCTTGAAATAAAAGATACCACAGAGTATGACACATCTGTTTCATACTTGGATATTTTACTTGAAAAAGACGTTAATGGTAATCTAACAACCAAGCTTTATGATAAACGTGATGACTCTAACTTTTCTATCGTCAACTTCCCTTACTTACGCAGCAATATACCTTCATCACCTGCATACGGAGTATATATATCTCAGTTGGTTCGATACGCAAGAGCATGCTGTATATATGAACAATTTCTAAAACGAGGAAAATTTTTGACAAGCATGTTGATGAAACAAAAATATCAACAGTCTCTTTTAAAGTCATCATTTCGTAAGTTCTATGACCTTGTCAGCAAATACAATTTATCAATGAGTCAAATGCTGACTGACGTTTTTCATACTTATTGTTAGTCCATTATTTATACACTGAATTGACGACGGATTTTTCCTTTATTTCCCGATCATGACAAGGAGCACACGGCGGATGTGATCGGTCAGCAGGGGATGCTCACTCCTCCATGGCACATGATCCCACCTCTGATGATTCGGAGGTCCGTGTTTTTTTTCTGCTCCTATTTTGTATTGTTTTATGGACTTTTAGATTGAATACTGTTCGTTATCACCATACCTTCTTCCTTTTGTTTTGAATGCAGTTTAAGAAGAAAAAAATAATGATAATATTGATAAATTCTTAAAATAAGGAAAATGTTTTTTTTTTAAATTTTCAACGCCTTAGGGACCACACAACATTTATTACCAGAATAGACCCGTGTAGTGCAAGAATTGATAGAATATTCTATGGTTACCCAATCAGGCAGAGTTTTTTTTTTACAACAGTAATGATTTTTCTGCTGTAAAACTGTATAAAGCAAAAAAAAAAAAAAACAAAAAAAAAACATTCATTTAAAATGAATTAATAAATAATAATATGTATGCAAATACCTGAATTCTTCTTAAATTGAGGAAAACATAAAATTCGAATATGAATAATCATTTATAATCTTAAAATATGACCTCAAATTACAGGTTCACCTTGATTTAAATAATTTAGACAACGCTTTGATTGCTAAGATCTCTGCCTTCTGCAATTTTGCCAAATTATTTGAAAATGAATACATCATTTTAGATTCAGAAAGTAAATCTTAAATCCCATTACAAGAAAAACACTTCTTTAAAAAATTTTTAGTCAATTAAGAAAAGAATCCCAAATCTAGCATTTGCTCTGGGTTCGCGGTATGATGAGTTGATCCATAGGTACTAGGTTTGAATTCCTCTGCGGAACGTGGAGACCGCGATCCATCGAATGATTGTAAACAAGGTTCGCACTAGCTGCTTGAAAGAAAAAAATTCCTTGCTGCTCAAAGACCGTTTTTTCGATGCAAATGTAAACTTGCAGTTTTCCAATGGAACATGTAAGTGGTGGGGTCTGAATATTAGTGAAAAATTCTCGAAAGGGGCGTAAAACAAACAAACAAATATATGCATGGATGGATATAAATTTGTAATTTTCACGCAAAATGAGGATGACACGTAAACAATTAATTTTGTAACGTATACCAGTGGGAACAAGACTTTATTTTGCATCCGTCTCGACCTGGTCATAAAATTATTAAATTATGTAACGCAGGAGATATTACAAACATTCATCATTAAACCAATACTCAAAGATCCATATAAAACAATTTAACTCCTTAAATACGAGTTGGAAGAGGAGAAAATCTTTGTACAAGTTGTGGAGACATAGGATTAACTTTTAAGATGTCATCAAATCGTGTTCATTATTGGTCATTTATCAAAGGACGTCAAGATTTTCTGAAGCACCTTTTCCGGTTCCATCAGTCGACCATCTGGTAGAGACCTTCCGGTCGTCATTTCTGCGCTTTCACCGTCATGCCTAATCTTTTTGGCAAACGAAGATAAGGCCCCCCTACCCAAACCAAGATAACAGTAGCCAAGAGTCAAGTAACTGATTGTGTCTTGAAAATTATCATCACGAGTTGAATGCGTAAAATTCCTGTTAAAATTCATTTGAAAAACTTGGTTATTGCATATGTTCATTACATGATGTCAATATTTTGAATGGCCGCAGCATGAACAAAGTTTCACCCAATGACCCATACTTTGTCACGTGTTATGTCTATCCCGTATTGACATTTTGGTTTTGTCATTCACACCCAAATATTGTTTTTCCCATGGATGCAGCATCGTAAATGATATTGGCATTGCCGTGAAGTACAATAAAACCCACCCTTTTGTTTTTTCATAAATTTCTGCTATTTGATATTTTTCAATTTATTGTTTGTATAACGTCAAGCATTGTATGTACATCTAAAAAGGATACAATATATATAAATAAGACTTTATCTCATTGAAATATTTACAAGAAAATTTGATTTTTTTTTATATAACATTATCTTTTTGTGAAGGTATGACGAAGTTTGAAGATTTATTACAATTTCTCATGGTTTAACGAGGGCATTGAAATACAAAAAATGAACAACATAATGAACTATTTTTACAACAGTAGCCGCGATGCTGTCTTAACTAATCAGTGAACTGAAAGGTCATAAAGTGCTTAGTAGTTTCTTTCATTTTAATTTAACTTTTATTGTTTTATTTACAAATCTTAAGAGTTAACCTCGAGAAAGTTGCAAAGACATCTGATTTACAATAAAAAATTCTTGCATTTTTTTTTTTTTGTAGATAAGATAATTTTTGACATTCATGACTGTGCACTTTATTTAACATCATGAGGCTGTTTTGTATTGTTTATAAATCATAAAGTGATTTAATCTTTCAATCTTCACGGATTCCGAAATGATTTCAAAGTAGATAAATTAAGGTCAATAAAGTCTTTTGTATCAATCCTTTCACATGAGGGGTGTATACTGAAATACAAACTTCACCTCTGTCGTGTTAAATTATTGAAACTCAAGGCCACTAAGTGTGGAATTTCCGTTATGAATGAATCGTAGAGATTGCAGTGTATCTGTGTAATACATAAAAATAATTTTAAAGATTTATCAAGAAAACTGGAAAATATCGTAAATGCTACAGTGCTTTCCTGTTTTAAAGATATAAACTGAATATTCCATTTAAAAGTACACGTAAAAGAAATCAAAATTAATCCACTATTTAATTTTATTTTGCATGTCAAATATACATGTTTTCTATGAAAACTGTGACGATATGTATTATCAAAAAGAAAAGGGAATTAAAATAGGAAAACAATTTTACCCAATAACCCTTTTTGAAAAAAATATATGTACATGTATATACTTATGCTATTTATATAGTTTGTTCTTTTTGACATTGCGAGTAATACGCAAGTGAAGTGGATAGGGCACATGCCAGTTATTTCAGATGTAAGTTTGGGTTGTTAACCTATTTGTAACCTTTTAACACCCAGTCTATTTCCTCCCATTCATTCAGGACACGTAGGCAGGCGACATTGAAGATTCACAAAGATTCTATTTCAACAGGTCTGCAAAAGACAGAAAAACAATCAAAAAGAAGAGAACAATTTCCAAACTTTTGCATAAATGTAAATTAGTAAATTTACAATTTGACGATGGGTTATTTTGTATTTCTCCAATATGTGAATTGGTCTAACCATAGCTAAACTTAACTTGTCTTCATCTAATATGAAGTTACACATAAAGCATGATGTCAATATGATTCCAAGTGTTTGATAAGGAAAAAAATCGTAAAAGAATTTCAAGATATCATGGAATCTGCGATTGTTGACATGAACTTCTAATGCAAATTGGCGGGGTCAACTTGAGATACTTGAAAACGGATTGGTCTCCAGTCTGCCTACGTGATTTTATTAACGATTTCGCCGCTATAAATTTGAAAGGTAAAAAATCCTCTTCCATTCATTCAAAGGTGCTAAGGAATCAGAAAAAAGGAATACTTACAGCAAAGGTTAGTAGTTTCACTAGTAAAGCAGAATATATTTAAATCTAAGTAAATGGACAAAACTAATCTTATTTATAAGACCCTTTCTAATGTGTATAGAATCTCAATAATTTGTGGCATTTGACATAAAATCACATGCACACAAAAAATAGACTTACAGGGAAATGAAAAACAGTTTTTTCCAAATTCAGAATATGTCCAAGAATGCATATTTCTCAGGACAACAACGAGTTTCCAATTCATTACACAAATTATTATTACAAAAATAATTTACAGGTAAACATGTAAACTTATAGTCTCAAAATTTGTCTTTTAATGCAGACTTTGTTGGAAATTGCTTTTTAAAACAGTTCGGTGAATATACTTCTAACACGGCAAAATAGAGAAGGGGTTTAAAATATCAATAGTCTTCTCTCTCTTTTCTTGCTTTCCATTGAAACTGGTACAAACTTAGAACAACCAAAAGACATCGTCATTTTGAATTACGTCCCGACTTTCGAACAATCCCTTCAGTTGTTAATTTGCATTTTTAAGGGTTAAAAAAATTAACTGTTTAAGTCTTAAAATGATTTTTATAAAAGGTTGACTGATAAGATGTAGCCAATATTGTAAGTTGCTTTTAATAATTATATTAGATTAGTTACTATCGACGACTTCATTGCAGGTATTAAAACTTGGAGTTTATGCGATTGTATTCGGAATGTAGATGACTTTCATGGTATTTTAGAGTGTAGTGCTTTATATCAACCAATCGAGGAAAGATTTTTTGAACCAAATCTTTGTTCTAACCTAAATCCTATGAAGTTTTGTGAAGTCATCTGCCAAAAAATGTAGATTTCTTTGGAAAAATCATGTTTTGACTTTAATTAGTAAAATTAGTAGTAAGGTTTGTTCTACTCAGCTAATCATAAAATAATCTCACCTTTTGCTTGACACACTGTAATATATATTGTATGTTACAATATTTATACGTTTTATTTGTTCATGTTCCTCGTATAAATTTACATGATTTTGAGAAAATAAATTGATCGATTGTATAACTGATTGGCCTTTTTTAAATAATCAAAATATCTTTAAAGAAGTACAGATTGCTTTTTCCCTTTTTTTTGCTTGCCATCTAATGTACAAACTCAGAACCAAAAGACGTCGTCATTTTGAATTACTATCCAACTATCGAACAATCCTTCAGTGTTAAAACATTACTAACTTTAAAAATGTTTTGTTATTTTTTTAATAGCTTCTAAATGAGGTTGACAGATTAGGCGTTTACTACATCGAAATCGACCAATACCTTACGAAAGATAGCTACTATCAATGACTTCATTTCAAGTATTAAATCTTGGCATTGTTTTACTTTCAGTTTGATCTAAAATACACATGTATTATAAAAAACAAAAATGATAATTCTTTAAGCTGATATGATTATCACCAAAAACATATAATAAAATTTGATTTTTATGGAATGTTTTATTAATGAATAGGATATACTAGTACATGTACAATGTAATTTAAGATATCTTCCAACTGAATCAAACACTCATTGACATCTTAATATGAATGAACATTATATTATTTACCATTGTTGATGAAGGACACTGTTTTTATACCAGTATACCGATATACTATTTCTATTGCCTGCATCTACATGGTTTATCGAAGAACAAAGCTTCCACATATTTAAATTTGAAAGAATTCGAAAAGTGCAGGGATTAATTTTTTTTATATCAAGTACAGTCTTATGAAAAAGTTTGTGACATTTTCAAAGCCTCACTTCAAAATAGCCAACTTTTAAAAATGTCTTAGAGGGAAAACTGTCTGTGAAATCGCATAATTATCTTTTCAACGGATTTAAATAAAAGTTTTTTGGAAAATTCAAAAAAGTATTTGCTTCAGTAGACCATATCATTACAGATGCTTCGAACGCAGATTTTGGCGGGAATTTGCTGTCTGCTCGTCACTGTTGCTAGTTTAATTGAATGTCGGTATCTAGATCAAGACGACACACCACGGTAAGATTTACCCACAGTAATTAATTAACAGTATTAATTAACTAATATTCAAGTTGTAATTAACTAATTTTGAAGGATAAACTAGCATTTGAATTTAAAGATTATTGATTACTGTCTTTAGAGATTTATTATTCGAGTGTTTAGAAAATTGAAAATCATGATAATTTATGAATTGATATTATGAGATATTTCTAAGGTCTCTTTTCATGAATTTATATTTTTAAAACACTTCTTATTATATTGATTGTACTCTGTAAATGCAGTGCGTGCGCTGGCGCATATTCCACGTGTTTGTGTTTTAGAACTTTCATTGTGCTTTCTAGCTCTTCCATTTCATCAACTTTATTTTGAAAAAAATAATCGTTCTAACAAATTAGATATTTGGTTATATAACATTGACATTTAGTTCCTTTGTTTAAAAACAAGAGAAATTCGGTATCGTTAATTACGTTCAACAAACGTTCATTTAACAGTCTCAATTTTTTTCCATTCAGGGGGTCTATTCCTGGAGTTTTACCTGTAAATATCGTAGGCTTTCTTTAACATTTTTGTGCAAAAAATGGCAATCTGTAAAACGTTAAAAATGAACAAGCCAGAAAGATTTTTTACGATTTCAATTGATCGAATGGTAGATTAGATCGATAAGGATAAAGAATTCTAGTCTGTAATTATTGTGACTTTTGAGAAATTCGTGATTATAAGAGCCAGCAGATGATCTATCAAAGAAATGGCTCTTAATTACACATCATCATGTCTCTGGGTAGCTGATGCACGTTTTACATCGTTATCGTACTCTTGGGATATAAACCTGTCACCTTGAAAATTGTTAAAGCAATAATTTCTCGTAAAAAGGTGATAAGAAAAAACAAAAATATTAATCAATATTTCACTTACTTTTGAAAAATATTCTTTCTTTATAAATTATAAAACATTGCTTATATAGTTTTATAGATTTAGCAATTGACAAAATGATATGAATATGGTTTCTCTCTTTAAGCTTGCTATATCTGTATTTTGCTTTGGGTGTTTTGTTTAGTGTCCATGTTATTTACAGTTTCAAACGCCAGACGGCAGACATGAGATTATCAGAATTACATGCCCTCAGAGAAATACTCAACAGATTACCCACAGGATGTTCGCAATACGCATGCGGAATAGTGGATATATTTAGAAGGTATCTACACGCATGCTTATTCACAGAATGCGTGCTGGAAACCCGATTTCCCCAAAAAAAATCTAATTCCAAAAAGGGCGAATGATGGTTGCATTATGATCCAGGCCAACACCCATGTGCACCACATTCACACCACCAAAGATGGGTTACCAGCATTCATTTTCTCATGTAACATCTATATCGTTTTACATTATCCAGATATGACAAGAGATCATGGTCAGATCAGCGAATAGCCGAACTTAAAGCTCTACTAGCTTTGAAGAACCGAGGGAATGATATTGCTCACGGTCTTTTTGATCCTTACAAGATGTAGGTAGTAGTCTAATAGTTGTCGTCTGCTTCTAGAGTGACGTGGCAACTCCACGCTCTGTGACGTCATATGTGTGCTTATTCTCCTCGTGCTTCTATCTGGCTAGTGGTGAAGGTATTTCTTCTTCTTTCCAGTTCCCCCTTTCTCTATCTCTTTTTGAAAATTCTGAAACTTCCCTATTCTCTCCTCTATTCTTTGTTCAGTTTTTATTATTTTTTTTACTTAATATGGAGCTTTCTTAGCTTTCTTAGTCAATTAGGGCGATATTTTGAGAAAAAAATGTTTTTATCTTTGAGAAATGTATTAATGGTATCGTTCTTATGATATACAGATTTGTCAGGAAACGCACTTCTTCTGATCAACGTATTGCAGAACTTCAAGCGCTTATTGCGTTAGTTCATGGGCGCGGTAACGTTGCACACGGACAGTTAGACCCATCTATCATGTAGGTATCAGAAAAGGCAATATTGTGCACAGACATGCGCATTTCATGTCTTTTTGCCTACACGCTTTGAATCGACTTTTTCACAATTGTCCATGTCCAATTGTCTTCGAGAGAAAACCCTACAGTCTTGTTTCTGTCTGGCTTCAGTCATTCTGTCATGTTTAGTGAGTAGATTTCTAAGGTACACTGTGTTTTCCCTTAGTTCTTTACCCTACTTGTTATTTTCAGTAGAAATTTATGAACTTTATATGAATAAGGAGATTTCATCTTCATTCTCATGTGATCAGGATGGCAATTTTTTGTGTGGCTTTGTTTGTTACCATCATTCATAAAAAAGAGAAAAGGTTAAACAAAATCAAGCTTTTAAAATTCCCTTCATTGAACTGTTTCTAACGCAAAAAAGTTGATATTATTGAATTAAAAAAACTTTATTCAAATAAAGCCCCTCTCATTGAACAGTAAAAACGAAGGATTCTTCCAGACCTTCACATTTTTACCTTATGTTTACAGAATATCTGTGTGTATAAATCTTGTATATGTGTAACTGTGTATTATTGAAATTTCCTCAATAAGATTGTCTTTTATGTTCACATGAAGTTTTAGAGGATTTTTCGTGTCTTTTTCATTTAAACTGCTTTTTATTTTTAACGAAGCTAAATAATACTCCAATATCGTTTATCTCACCTTTAAAAGATATGCTACAAAATCACTATAAGTAATACAAATCTTTATTTCCAATAGTGGTAGAAGAAAACGTGCAGTTGAAAAGCTAAACAGAGCGTTTTCGAAACGAAGAGCTTTTGCTGAGGAAGAAACGAGCCATTGAAGCGTTGTGATTTTTAGTATGTATAGTATATAATTCCATTAAGATTCAATCTTTTCAGTGTTAACTTTATCTTTTAAGTAACAAAACATTGTCCTTGTGCCCCTTGCTGAACTAATACGGAAATACAACTGAAATATTGGCAATTGCTACAACAGTCATATTGAGCAAAGTCAATAGCTCTCAAGTCTCTTGTAATTCTTTAAGGATTAACAGAAGGCTTTGTTTACCCTTTTCAGATTTTTATGCACGGATCTCATCCCTGGCCCTGTCGAGGTGCCTGGTTACAGAGTATTTATTTTGGAACGCAAGGAGTTGGATGACAGATTAATAAATAAATCGTCCTTATGTCATTTCGTGTTTTTGTCTCAGGAATCCAGCTGTGCTGGTTGTCTTTTGTTTGTATGTCTGTTTGTTAAGATGTTTAAATTAAAGTATATTTGTATTTTATACTTTTTCTTTCACGATTGAACTGGATTGTCATATCAAAATAGATGCCCCAGTGTACCTTGGTCATGTCAGACCCCGCCTGTCATTTTCAGCATGGCAAAATTTCATTTTGGTTGATCCTAAAAAAAACTTTGGTTGTGCCAAAAATAGAAAAGAAAAAAGAAGACACCGATACACCGCTCCTTCGTCAAACATTTGATAAACACCTGTGTCAAATTATTGATAAAATCTTTATTGCCATTTTAAAGTGACTTCGTTACATGCAAACAATAACATAGTGACCATGCATCCCTTTGGAATAATATGTTCAGTGAGTATATCTATTAAAATAAAATGATTCTGAAATACTATCTATGGTATATGAACACGATGAACGTCAAAATAATACAAAAATATGCATTGCATGCACCTTTTTGAAGAAATAAAATAAAAAAAAATAATCTCATGATGCAAAAACTTACTCGAATATACTAATGATATGAAAGTATCCTTTCAATAAATTAATGGACATCGATGATCAACTTATTTGTTAATGGACGGGTTCTAAACCTGAAATCATACATATCGTCAAAAGTTTGATTTGTTCAGCCTGTGAGATACCACATTTTGAGTCCTTCGGTACATACAGCCATATGCAATTGCAATCTTTTCTTTCTTTGGTCCTACTGAATAACATTGGTCGGACTGGTGAATTTTTCTGAAAGTCAATACTTCTATTTCCACTTTTTCGCACACTCCATTCGGATTTGGACCACCATCATTTAAAAAATCTCGACAGTGTCGTGGGGAACTGTTGCCACTAGAAAAGCAATTATTTTTAGGTTTTGCGGTCAGTATATATCGAGGGAACCTTAATTGGTCTGAAGTGTACTTGTAGTACCACGGACAACTGGATCTGTCCTGAGGAAGGATGGAGTCTTCGTCCTGGGGATGATGACAGAAAAACGAGGGGTGGAGGTTTGGCAAAGGCGGGGTATGAACAAAGAGTTGGTAGTCACCAGTGGTTAAGAAAGTCACGTTGTTCATGTGATTTAAATAATCTTTTAACTGTTGTACAGAACACAGTGGTGGGACAATTTGGGATTTAACACATTGAATTAGAAATCCAAACATCTGAAAAAAGAAGATAAAATGAGGATTAAAAAAAATTGTCTAAAAATGTCATCTAAAAATTCATTCAGTGGAAGTGCTTTACGTTGAAAGGAAAAACATGGTAAAGATCATAACTGAAGCATTTGAAAGACTGCTATGGTATGCTCACTCCATGCAAATATTATTCGGTATCTTTAAACATAAAAAAAACATTGGAAGTTTCAATCAATTTGTCTACCTATGCTTATCTGTTATGTGTATCTGATAGTATCTGGATGTTTATCGAAACATTGCACAGAAAACATTTTGAAATAAAAGCCTTTTACAACAAAATATAGAAGCCTTTTGCAACAAAATACAGAGTGCCAAACTGAGAAATCTAAACTGTTTTTTTTTTATTTTGACATTGCAGTTGAAGCTGATTTTAAAATAAATAACAGATCAGCAGATGTCCTTACATCAGTACTTATCAACTTTTTTGTTACGATTCTTACTTATAATTTGTGTGAGTAGAACTCTAAATTATTGTATATTATACACACGATGCATATCCAAATATACTCACCAATGTCAATAAAAACATAATTGCTTCGATTTGTTCAGCCAAGAATAAAAGAATATATCATTGCATCTAGAATTTATATTAGAAGCCAAACAGGAACTCTCATCAACCTTCAACTACTCGGAAATAAAGGATTAAGATTGATAAGAAAAGCTAAATGTTTGGAAAATTCCCTTCGAAAATTATTTATGTATGACGTGCAAACTTTTGCTAACAATTAAATAATGGTCATCTAAAAATAGATGAGTTCAATGTCAATCTAGCCACATGTATACAGGGTATATTGACTATAATCTGTTTGATATGCTGATAACAGAGTTTCAAATGTTTATGTCTGCAGGTAAAACCCAAACAAAAAAGAATTCATCATTTTCGAATCGTCCGTAGGTGTAAATGAAGATTGTTTCAGGTGTGCATATTTGCAAGCAAAGCCTACAATGGGTGGACACTTTACATCTTAATGTATAACTGAAAAGCAATCAATTAATACACCTACAACTAAAAACTTTTTCTTACTATACTCTGGAGAATGTAATGTTAGTTAGGGATTTGCAAATTATACAAACTTTACTAAATATAGTCTTTTGCTTCACCAATAGTATACTGACTAAGTTTTGCAATTAATGTTTAATCTTAACAGAAATCTAGGTAGCTAAGAGGTGAAACGGTTAAAGGCATCAGAATAGGAAACTTTGCGCCTGCCAAAGAATTAGATCATCTAATAACGTTCTATTGTTATAAAGACCCTACTGTTTTAAATTCTAATGAAATACAGATGTATACATGTATTAAGATATCGAATAGTAATCAAACTCAAAAGCCTATGAAACAATACAAATCTTGGAACAGCAAACACGGACCTCTAAATTTTCAGAGTTGGGAGTCAGGTGCCATGGAAGAGTGAGCATCCTACAAGCATTCCCTGATTTCTTCCTTCATAGCTTTCAAGTATATTTTCTGCAAATATATTACTAGCAGCAGAAATTTAACTTTACTTCAGGCACCCAGGTGTCCTAATGTTGTTGTCATGCGTCGCTCGTAAAATCTTAGAACATTTTCAGTTTCTAACAATATCTGAAAAGGTTAAACCACTCTCAACCAATAATGATATCTAGAAGAAACAAATTTAATCTTAGGATCCTTGCAAACCCTGAGATTGAGGGAAATACAAAAAAATAAATTAAAACACAAGACAGTTTCAATTAAAATGTAAATCAAAATTTGTCATTTACAGCATTCTGGCAAAGCAATCCTGCAATACACTATATTTTGCACTTTTTGACTTCTATAGTCTATTTTACGTAGTGCCTTTTGAAGATTTTGACTCAAGTCAAAGGTATATTTTCACAATCCTCTAACCAGAATATTTAGCAGGCAAACTTTAGGTTTGTTAGTTATGTGAGCTATGAATTCTTTGTGATGAACTTTGTATCTGGTAGGCGTGCGGAATATACTCCCGAGGTTTTCTTATTCAAAAATTGAAAATACATTATGTTTCAACAAATACAATGTATTTTGGAGGATTTTAGAAGAGCAAGTAGTCCAATAGTTAAAATTTATGTTACATAGCCCAATGTTTCAACAAATACAATGTATTTTGGGGGATTTTAGAAGAGCAAGTAGTCCAATAGTTAAAATTTATGTTACATAGCCCAAGTTCTAGACTTTTTTTTCCCACAGCTAATATGGTTATGAGTGGAAAACAAAATAATAACAATTTTAAAATTTATGCACACAGAAAATGGTCGAACCTTTTGTGATTAAAAATTTTTATATAATTGCAACAAAACCAAAAAAAAAAAAGCTTACAGAAATGAAGAATATGTACAAGATGGCACACATGAAAAATTCGTTGGACTTGGTTCTTAACCTATAGCAAGCTTCCGAATTCCTTATAACTTCCTCGCCTTACACTTAATCAATCCCTCCCATCAACGGCTTGTTCTGATAGGAATCTTAAGATTGAGGTATTTACAGGCAACAGCCATTTAAGTGAAACTTGTATTAAACCTTAATTCTTCTTCTCAAGGTGACTATTATTGTTCTATCAAGCTTTTTATCCATTAAGATATTGCTGAATTTTCCATTACGTGAATAGTAACTTTGTTGTACTAAAAATGATTCGGTTGATTCGTTTATACAAAGGATAAGATTAAGAGATATCTAAGTTTGACATATTGAGATCTAAGTGTATATACTTAGAATCTATTTATAGCATTATAAATGTGACATATGCAAGCACATATATATACCATGTTATTGATTGATATGGCACTGATGTGTGATTGTAATTAATTAATCTTTTGTGATCAATGCCTAAATCTTTAGAAGTTTAAATGAAAACATACATGAAAGTCATCGGTTTATGTAAAATAATTTCTTGCTTTATGATAAAGATATGTTCTCACGTTTTAAGCAGATCAGTTGATCCCTCAGCAAATTTCCATGTTAAATGGAATGCAGTGGAAGCCATAAAACTTATGTCCAACATTTTCATGTATTTTATAAATTAATACCTCAACATAGTAACTATTAGAATGGAAGAATAACAGTCTTTGGTCCTATCCTGTTGTGCACAAATTCTAATAAATGTTTAATGGAAATCACGAATATTTTAAACAATCAATGAAATTTTTATTTGATTTCATTAAATTTTATTACTTGATACTCTTTTTCATTAAATTTTTATTAATTGATACTATCCTCCCCCCCCCCCCAAAAAAAAATTTCATTTCTGGACCTTGGAAATTATGCAATATGCACTGTTTAATACTTCTTCTCGTGTTTATATTTAAAAACTATTTTGTACCAATTGAAACTAAATGATTTTGCTTCCGACTAAAATTCAAGGGGTGGTTGAAATGTAGGAACCCTATAGCTAACCAAGATTGAAAATGTTGGGGAAGCCCCAGGAAAAATATTTTGCCGTAAATAAACGTCTGTCTCTTGATCTTTTAACCGAATTGTTCAAAACACAGCAGGGTGTGTGCAGAAGTGACGTTTTTTCATCATCAACTTGTCTTTGTGTGTACGAATATGATCCCACAAATTTGGGTTTAATTTGAAAGGTCCAATTCCAAGTTTTACATGAATTCCCCTCCAATAAAAAAAAGAAAAAGAAAAAAAAAACTAGATGAGGTCTCGTTGCGAGCAACGAGTAGGTCTTCCGTTCGATTTTTGATAAGGGTATAAATCAACTTTAAATGAAAAAAGTGTTCAGATCAATTATTTAAAATAAGTGAGAACACATTTAAGAATAAAATCTATCAAATTCAAACAACTTCCGGTTCTTATAATTCACTTCCAGTGTGACCGGAAGTACTTAAAATAACCTATAACTCCTTTCTGAGTGTAAAGGAATCATCCCTGATAATTTCGAGGAAAAATGATCATTTTTTGGACTACTTCCGGTTTGCAAAAAATAACTTCCGGTGGACATAATACTACTCGAGACACTCTATTTGCCTCCATAAGTAACATTTTAAAAAGAAAAAAATTAAATTTTGCATATTTTAAAACTATTTCCGGTGGACGACGGACGCGACGGCAACAAAAATCATATAGCCTTCTCAAATCTAGGAGTCATAATCTATTATCCCTGAAAGTTTCAGGACCCAATCTCCAATCGTTTTCGAGAACACTCTCGGACAAAATGACACTTTAAAAACAGAAAAATGGCCATATCTCGCGACCGGAAGTGACGACGCCAAAATAAAAAAAAAACGCATGAAGTTCAAATAGTTTCCTATCATTGCTGAAAGTTTCATGAAAAACTGTCGAGGCGTTCTCGAGAAATCGCCTGCACAAAATCGGTAAGAAAATAAAAATAACTTGTTAATTGGCAGTATCTTTCCTATGATAAAAGCTTGGGAAATGTAATTTATGAAGAAGATCAGCCGAATTGTGTATTGTAACGCCAGTGAGAACTCTGAAATTTCCCTCTTTCACTTTCATTTTAGAGGTTCTACCGAAAAACGAATCTGACATGCCACCATCAATTCGAGCATTTCTGCATTGCAGAGAGCTGATGTGTGTTATGAGATAATAAATCATGTGTGAACTTTCTCAGTTTAGCGGAATCATGAACATTTTCGGCGAGATGAATGTTTTGTATACAGTGGTGATCAAGGCTTTGCGAACCATCAGGAGCGGATCAAAGAATTTATGAATGAATAAAAACT
>PRKT01000122.1:314160-325420 GCA_003671525.1 Saccostrea glomerata
GATCATACCCGCCGTGTGCTTCTTGTCATGATCTGGAACTACAGAAAACTCGGTAGACAATAATGACCCAACAATAAGTATGAAAAACACCAGTCTTTATTTGACTTAATGATATGCCGTATTATTCGACAAGGTCATTGTACATAGTAACAAACATTAACTTGCGATTTGATGACTTCAAAAAAGACTGCTGATATCGTTGTTTCATCATCTTGTTTGTCAATAGCTTGCCTAATGGACATGGACACAGTTTCAGCTAAAAATTTTAATTCATTATTCCATTTTTTATGTTTATAAATTTTTGACTGAGGTATTTCTAACGATCAGCAACAAAATTGATTAAAGTTGTCGAGATACAAGTAAGAATTGGAGCTACAACTCTTTGTTATGTAAACAGGGGTTGTGACATGTTTTTATTTACATATCTTAAATATACTAATGAATGTTCGTTCAAAGCAGATTTTGTTCACTAAAGAAATAAATTCTAAATAGACAGTTTCTATTAATTTGCTGGATCTTGTTTTAAATTTGTTAGAAACATATTTTCTATATGTAAACAAAAACAAGGCACGAGCTTTGTGTACTTTATAAAAAAAAATTAAGTTCTGTATCTCCTTTGTAAATCAACAAATGATGTTCAAAATTTTGCTGATCATTAGAGTTGCCTTAGCTAGGAATTGTAAGCATTAAAATTGGTTTTAAAAATATTCATTTAAAACTGTGTCCATAAATGACAAATGAATCGTTTATCATAAAGCTTTGTTGTTAGGCTACCAGTTACGTCTTTTTGTAAAATATCCAATTATGAAACAGGTGTGTCAGACTTTATGATATCTTTGAATTGCAAGCTCACTGTTATAAAGCGAGTCGACTTATGAATTGAAGTAACTATTGTTAATTGATAATAACTATGTCGGTGAGATATTGGAGGTGAAATATCCCTCTGCTCTAAATTTCATCATATTTTTTTTTAGATTTCAAACATTGATTTTCATCAACAAAATTATCATTAGATTCAAATGGAAAATAGTTTAAAGTATGAACCGTTGCTCATTTTTTCAGAAATGAATATTCTGTCTAATCATAATGTGAAGAAAATTTGATAAGGTAAATAGAAAGATCAATAATTTTTTCTCACGATAAAATTAAAAATTTGGTATATAGTAAAAATCGGTCATGAAAAAAATGTACCGTCGCTGGACCTCGATTTTTTTTATCATTAATAGAGCGAACTTCAACTAAAATTGCTTCAAGGGATTTGTATAAAAAAAAAAGGGGGGGCTTGAAACGAAGATGCTTTTATAAGTGAGTTCCTCATAACCGAGGTTTACTTTTTTGATAATCCATTTCATCCTCTATGCTCGTGTACATTTAGCAGGTAAACTATCTGCATATTATTTTGCAATATGTGATAAACTAAGTTTTACGAGGATCGTTAATAAATAATGTCCTGAACTCTATGACATACAATATAGAAATCATATGGCATTAAGCTTGTCTTTCTCTCATGATTGAAACTTAAATGAATTGATAACACTTTATTTGACCACTTTTAATCATATAGTTTCATTGTGAGAAGCTGGAAAACAAGTGCTATCCGAGACACTGCATTAAAATTGAATGGTTAAGAATCAGTAAACTATCGAGTGAAATTAAATGCTTCATGAAAGCTGCTGTAAAACTTGTTAAGAATCCAAAAGAAATATTCACTGAAATTTGTGAAATTTATTGCAACCGATGTCTGTTTTATAGATAAATGAGCAAGTGGGAACCAATGAACAAAAATGATATGATGGGCATTAAAATTGGTACCGTCTTTGGCGACAAGGACTTACAACAACTGATGTTCCTTTTGCCAAAATTCAACAAATTATCACTGATGACATTTGATTGACTGTAAGACACATAGCATCATTTTGGGGGTAGTTCACGCTGTTTTAAAGAAACATTTGACAGTATAAAAGCTTAGTCCTCAAGGTTCACCCTATGTTATGAAAAATGAGTGAAAACGACAGCGAGTAAGAATATCTAAAATAATTATTCTAAAAAATCAGAAATTGCAGTTATCCACGTTCGTCTGAAAGAAATTCAAATAGATAATGAAACTTGAATCCAATGCTTTAAATCCTCAAGCCAAATACAATAGGATGCACTTGACAAAAACATCAAATGTCTGAGAAGAGTAAAGAATTGCAAGAGCACAAAGACAGTTTTAAATGCCATTTTCTTAAATATTAGCGGTCTTGTTGTTCAAATTCTTGTTGGGGGAGGCAGTTCAATTTCTGGAGGAGTTTCGAAAGCAAAATATTGGAAAAAATTAAATAGTTTATGAGAGGAAGGAACAAGAATCAGGAATCCACTACATTAGATTTCTTCATGACAGTAACTAAATCCACACGCCCTGAAGAGTAAAGGAGTTTTGGGGATAAAAAGAAAGTTAATGTTTTGTCACACCAACAATTTTGCCAGATCTTTCACCCTTTGACTTGTTTCACTTTCCAAACTTGAAAAAAACCACCTTTCAGAAAGAGGAAACAAGTCCAGAAAATCATTGGATCTGCCATATTCCAGTATACGAAGGGCCATACTCAAAATGTGTTCTAAAAACAATAAGAAATTGGATAAAAATGTCACTGGCATGTGTTTTAA
Source organism: Saccostrea glomerata (assembly GCA_003671525.1). Taxonomy (NCBI): domain Eukaryota; kingdom Metazoa; phylum Mollusca; class Bivalvia; order Ostreida; family Ostreidae; genus Saccostrea; species Saccostrea glomerata. The sequence continues at coordinate 316,810 of PRKT01000122.1, forward strand.
AAAAAAAAGAATATTTAAGTGAAATCATCATCATCAAGATTAAATCATTAAAAAGGGTTTTTTTTTGTTTCTTTCCGAGCACCTAGGACATTATTTATTGAACAGCCCTCGTATACCAAAGACTGTTATTCTTGATTCTTGGTTTTTTTTTGCCACGGTTAAAGGTTAAGATCCAAGGATGAGGTGGCTACGTTAATAGTAATAGTATATTGATTATGTCTGCATTTAACCCTTAGTAAATAAATACTTTAAAAAAACAAGTTTTACTTCGTATAATCTAACAACAACAAAATATTTCTGCCTTGCAGGAGTGTGCCAGATAAAATAATATTCAAGGAAGTAATTTTTCTCATTTTTTTTTAATAAAACATACAAATATGTCAAACATACAAATATTTCAACAATTAACATCAATGCATAATAACAATACAGCATTGCAGTTGCATTGTATGAACATAATAACAATTATGATTACTTTGCATAAATATATATGGAAATAAATAATGAAGGGACTTTTTATGAATGATAATATCACAGATCCATTATCATAGAACACATGTCTATCATAGGTCCTCTCGATCTTTGGCCTTTGAACTCTGGTCCTCATTATAAAGCTTGCTTGTGATTGGTTGCACTATTTTCTCTAACTCTGTTTTCTTTTCTTTGAGATCATTAAGTTCAGCGTTAGGGTTTGACTCCATCCAGCTAATAGTAGACTCCACTGCTTCCTTAATCATTGTTTTATCTTCTTCACTGAGTTTTTCACTTAGTTGTCCTTTATCACTTATCTGATTTTTAATTGAATATGCAAAATGTTCTAGATCGTTTTTGGCATCAACAGTTTCTTTTACTTTTTTGTCTTCTTCCGCAAATATTTCAGCGTCTTTAACCATTTTCTCTATTTCTTCTGGAGATATTCTGTTATTGTCATTTTGAATGGTAATCTTATTTTTACTTCCGGTTCCTTTGTCTTCCGCCGATACTGTCAGAATACTGTTGGCATCGATTTCAAATGTGACCTCAATTTGAGGTACTCCTCTTGGAGCCGGGGGTATCCCAGTCAATTCAAATGTTCCCAACAGATGGTTGTGTTTCGTCATGGGTCGTTCACCTTCAAATACTTGAATGGTCACGGATGGTTGGTTGTCGGCTGCTGTTGAAAATATTTGTGACTTTCTGTTGGGGATGGGGGAGTTACGTGGGATGAGTTTTGTCATAACCCCGCCTACTGTCTCTATACCCAAAGTAAGTGGGTTGACGTCAACAACAAGTACGTCACTTATTTCGTCAGCACCACTGAGTACGGCCCCCTGAACCGCAGCACCATAAGCCACAGATTCGTCTGGGTTAACGCCTCTGCTAGGTTCCTTTGAAAATTTAAATAAAAAAATGTTAAAATTCATAAACATGTTGGGTTTTCCCCTCAAATTTGTTTCACGCTTCTGAATTAATACACATCTGTTTTCTTATGAATAACTATTATGTAAGCCATTCTTACCTTTCCGTCAAAGAAATCTTTCACAAGTTGCTGTATTTTTGGAATACGTGTAGAACCTCCCACTAGAATGATTTCATCAACATCGGATTTTTTCATGTCTCCATCCTTCAGTACTTGTTTTACAGGATTCAATGTTGACCGGAACAAGTCCTGGAAAGATTAGAAAAATTTAACATCAAATATTTAGAGAAAACCAATAATTTACCACGTACGATGAAGAGAAATGATAAATTATTATATGTTTATTTTAAATCCAAAGCTTACCATATTTAGTTCCTCAAACTTAGCCCTTGTTAGAGTGTGGGAGAAGTCCTCGCCATTAGAGAGGGCCTCGATTTCTATACGTGTTTCGTGGCGATAGGAGAGCGTTCGCTTAGCTTTCTCCACTTCTCGGCGTAGTTTCTGTAGAGCACGATTGTCTTTTCTGTAAAGTAAACCAGAACAAAATGTCAGAACATAGGAGATCCAATATTGTGATTGAAAGGATGTGGTTTATAATTCAAGCCTATTGATTTAAAATAATGTATTTGCTTGGACGTAAGATTTATTCATCTTACTACGTATACATTTGTCATGATTAGGCTATCCAAAACTCGTCTTTAATTAAAAAAAAATAGCTAATAATAATGAAGACATACATAACTAACAGTGATAAGGTACAAACCTTAGATCCACGCCGGTGTTTTTCTTGTGTTTCTTAATCAGGAATTCCATCACACGTTGGTCGAAGTCTTCGCCTCCCAAATGGTTGTCTCCACTAGTGGCAACGACTTCGAACACTCCCTGGTCAATCGTCAAGAGCGATACATCGAACGTCCCTCCTCCCAAGTCAAATACCAAGACAGACTTTTCTCCTCCCTTTTTATTGAGTCCATAGGCAATGGCAGCCGCAGTTCTATTGAGAGAAAAAGGTTTTTCAATTGTTTATAGATCCCAATTAAACAAAAAAAAAACCAACAAAAAACAAACAATTAAAAAACAAATCGTAAAACTGAAAGACACAGTTACATCTAAATCAAAATGTGAGAAAGTCTGTTGTAAGAATATGAAGTGATCGCTGTTCGCATATTTCGTAAACTCTATACAGATATCTAGTAAAAATAAAACTTACGGCTCATTGATGATTCGGAGCACTTCGAGACCTGCAATCGTCCCAGCATCCTTTGTTGCTTGACGTTGAGCGTCGTTGAAATAAGCAGGAACTGTAATAACAGCCCGGGTGACATTTTGTTTGAGGTATCCTTCCGCTATTTCCTTCATTTTGCTCAACACCATGGCGGAAATTTCCTCTGGAGCAAACACTCTCTCCTGCTCGCCGACAAGTACCTTGATGTGTGGTTTGTTGTGTTTGTTAACGATGCTAAAGGGATAATACTGTACATCTTTCTGTACCGTGGGATCATCCCATTCTCGCCCAATCAGTCTTTTGACGTCAAATATCGTATTCTTGGGGTTTGACGTCAGTTGGTTTTTGGCAGCGTCACCTATCAGTCTTTCGCCGTCAGCGTTGAAGGCAACGTAAGATGGAGTGATACGATTTCCTTGCTCATTTGGAAGGATTTCAACATGTCCATCTTTGAATATTCCAACACTGAAAAATATATATTGTAAATTATATTAAACCATTGATTTGTCATTGGTGGAAGCAAGTTAAAATATTAACTTTCATTAATAATTCATCATACATGTACTTAACTGGTTAACATAAATAAACAATAGCTAACTATAATAGAATTTTTTCATAGTTAACGATTAAAACAATTTTGATGAGGATTATTTTCCTGGATTTGTGAGATTTGAAGTTTATTTACCAAGAGTAGGTGGTTCCTAGATCTATTCCTATTACGGGATCTGTCCTGTCGGTCGTAGTTGACGTGGAAGCCGCCAGGGATAGAAGCGTCAGCGTTAAGACTGTGCCCACCATCATTTTCCTTCCTTGATTGTAATTCTTCATGATGATTCTGATATTGTGATTTTTCTTCAATATGTAATTTTTATTTTCCTTCCTTTTGGTTATTTCTTCTTTGGATAAATGCTGAAATAAGAAAATAAAAATTAATTTTAAAACATACAAATTATCTATAGTTTGTAGAGGCGTAAATTAACTTAAACTATAGTTAAAGAATATATTTTTAAAAAATGTATTTTCATAGTGAAAAAAGGTATGCCCATAGGCAAGGCAGTATCCGACATTCAATTTTTAAAAAATTGATTGTTTATAGCGATTTTAACAAATCAAAATGCATATAGTTGAATTAAGAATTAATCAATAAAGCTGAACAAATTAATAAATCAAGAAAAAACAAATACAATTTAATTGATAACGGAATTAAACCATTAATAATAACAATTAAATAATTTAATTTACATAGAATTGGAAAAAAAGAGTTAAATCTATGATAAAATAACATTTACTCTCTTACAATATTTATCAGCATCCTTGAATCTTACCTCTTCTGTAGTAGATCTGGATCTATATTTCGATTTTTAAAAAATTATTAATTATTCTTTGTGGCAGTTGGGGTTGAATATAATGTTGGCAACCCAGATTTAAGGGTATTTATACTACTTTTATTTCATGTGTTGAAATTTGATTGGTTTTGATAAATACTTTTGCGTTTCATGTTATAATATTTCATCATCTGTTTTGAAGTCAACGTGTACAAACGTAAAACCCCTGTTTATTTTTAGAATGTAAATAAAAGAACGATAACTCAGAAGAATTTGCGATGTTAATAAAGTCAAGTTTTATTGTTATTATACAGCAGTTATTGTATTGAATGTTCCATTATTAAACTTACATATTTATATAATATTCAATTAAAACATCTAGTTTAAAATTAAAGAAAAAAGGACAAGAATTCTTCGAAAAGTTGATTTATTACTTTTAGTTTTCCGGAATTTTCTACGGATTTGGTTCTAGTCAGTAACTTCGAGAAAGCGGGAACAACGAAGTAAACAGTTATGAAAACGATGATAAAAAGATATAAAACTACGTAAATAGTATATTCTAGATTTTTGTTTGCCATGGAAATTGACGAAGAAAAATCAGGTGATCAGTGCAAAGAATTGAAAGGTAAAGTAAACATCTGTATTACTATTACTATAGATTCAAAGATCTGAGTATATGTAACTGACAGTGTAATACATTTTGCATGTTTTGATGGTGATGAAAATAGAAAAAAAAACCAACATTTTAGTATAAACATACATTCTTCATTTTCAGTAGAAATAAAAGGCTTAAATGTGTGTGTGTATATTGTCTATTGAATAATTCTCATATTATTCCTTATTAAATGACTTGTGTAAAAATGGTGGGGTATTTAGAATCTGTGATTTTTTTTAAACACAGATGCTCTCTTAGAATTTTCACTGGAACATCATCGGAATGATTTAGTTGACATTTTACTTCATGAAGACCAGAACGACCATTTTTCTGTAACAGTAAAGTAAGTAACCAGAATTAAATTTTGTATAAATCAAAGGGAAAGCAGTTAAAATATGCAAGTTTAGAGATTGTAACTCTCCTACGATAGAGGCACAAAAAGCATGGAGGTGGGACAGGTTGTCTCTGTATACAAACGTGCGTTAATAAAAGAACGATATTTATGGTTCTTAAAATTTATAAAATGTTATAGAAAGATAATAATGTTCAGCAGTGATGCATGTGATGATTTATCAAGCTCAACTATGCATATTTACAAATCTACTATTAATTTTCGGGTACTTGAAAACGAAAGAAACGTCGTAGTTTTTATTAAAAAGTAACCAATTTTCTTGATTGTACAAACAGTTAGTGTTTTTTAAGTCATAATAAGGAAAAGATTAAATATGTCATTAAGATTCCCGATGTAATCAGATGCATGTGCACTGTATTTATTAGAGGTCCATATCTCTTCCCTCGTCCGAAAAGTCACACATCCACTGATATTTTCTATTTTGTTTCCATTTTTATGCTTCAAAAATGATACCTTAATACTTTAATTAGGTTATGCTCAAGTTGAAGAGTGCATCCTGACAATCGTGTTGTTATGATAAACCGGTATATCGATGATGCAAATTATCCAACATACACAGTATCAAATATCTGTCCCATCTTTTTGTTTATGCGGCAACGAAACTTCAATCCTCAACGAAAGAGCGCACCAAGGGAGATAATCTAGAAACTTGCGTATTCAATGCTTTCATTGACAAATCATGCCCTCTTTGCTATGTTCAATATAAGAATATAATTTATGTATCTTTAATTTCATGAAGAGGTATACAGACAATTTATTGCAAAACTAGTACTTTTAGATACTGTGTAAAAACTGAATAACAATGTTTTCCCTTTATATCAATGTAAAGAGAGATCAGTTGTAACAGGCTAGGGGCTGAGGTTTATGAACAGAATCTCTGTGGACCTTACAACAAATTTTTATTTTGAAGCAGCATTTTTGCCAATTAAAGCGGTCAATTTTTTCTACCCATCGAGAATAGCTCTGGTATTCAATTGGGAAAAACAGTGTCAAAATTGAACAAACAGAAATTTTCTATCATGTCAACATATGAAATGTATTTTACATTTACTCTAACCTCAATACCTATTAATTAATGCTTGTATTTTTTTAGTGCTTTAACACTGTTTGAGAACAACATGATGGTTTGTGATGTGCTTCTATCCTGTCCTGAGAAGACCTTGAGGTTCTTTGACTTAGCTCTCCTGGAAGCCCAGAGTGTTGTCATGGAAACACATCCAGAGAAAGAAGACATGGTAGCATTCTTTTAGTTTATATGTGATTTTCTAAATTTTTTAAATAAAGTACATGTATACTTAACTCATTGAATGTTATGTATCATAGTACTGTTTTTAGCTTCCATATTTTGTTGTTAGATGTTATGTATTTTTGGCTTTATTTGGAACTAAGTCAGCATTAACATCCTTATGCATGCATATCATGAAACATACATGTATATAAATGATTTAAAATATGCTACATACAGGGTGTAAAGAAAAATATCCATGCCCGAGTGATGTCACTTCCTGTTTGTCCAGAGCTACACAGAACCACACTACCTAGGGCAGGGGATGTTGGGAACTTTCTCGCTATCACAGGTTTTGATGAAGAATGAATTTTTAACACATACATTCATTAAAAGGTCACATTTTTTAGTTTTGTGTTGATTAGGATCTTACCAGTAACATTTTTTTTCAATTTATTAGGCACAGTGATAAGAACAACGGTCATGAAAATGTTGGAGTTCGAAAGAGACTTCCTTTGTACAAAGTGCAGAAATGTGTGCACTGTGCAGGTAAGTTTAAACCCCCCTTTTATATTTTGTTTGTACACATGTTTTATTTTTGTACTTGATCAGTAAAGATAAGTTTTTTCCTTTCTCACAAAAGGCAGATTTAGAGCAGTTCTTCAATCTTGCCAAACCCAGCAAATGTTCCAATGAGACCTGCAACTCCAACAACTTTACCTCATTATCAGACACAGGTAAAAATTCAATTTTAAAGAATCATAGCATATTTAAATTTTAGAGGAGGAAGGTCAGATTATTTCCTTGGGGAAGAGAGGGTATATTACATCAATTTTTCAAAACAAATGTTTTTGTTATTGAAAAACTATTCTTATTAAAAAACATACTTACTCTGCTTTAAAGAATCTCATGTTTCGTCAAAAGATGGACATTTAAAAAAAGTTTTCTAACAGGTGGTCAGCCACAGAAATGTCAGAACTATCAGGAGATCAAGATCCAGGAGCAAGTCCAGCGTTTGGCAGTGGGAACCATCCCGAGGTCAATGTGGGTCATCATCCTGGACGACATGGTGGACACATGTAAAGCGGGGGATGATGTCATCATCTGGTAGGTATCGGATTATAAAGATTTTTAACCAAAAGTATGAGAATGAGATGGATGAAGGGTCACGTTGTTATTTAATTGAATTGTAAGAAATGAATTGAATTTCTTAGAGTAAGCTAGGTAAATCTGTTACATTAGGTTAGAGTGATGAGGTATACTGTATAGGGGATTAATTTCACGGGTTGTAATTTTCACGTTTTTCTCTCATCTGACAAGATCGCTGTTTCTTGAATTCACGGAATTTGGTATGTAATAAAAGTTAATTCCCTTGTCTCCATTCAATTCATACCATAGCTACGACATTAATCAGCGTTATGTCTTTATTTCACGAACAACAGGGTAAGTTATTATAAAATTGTTAGATTTCATGAATAATAAATTAACACAAGTGCAGTTATTAATAGTCCCTAAACGTTAAATGACTTCACTATATGCTTTTATGATGAGTACATGTATGCATGTGCACCCGATATCTTCTTTATGTACGCGGCGAGAAACCCCTGGACAAAAGTTAATTCCCTTGTCTCCATTCAATTCATACCATAGCTACGACATTAATCAGCGTTATGTCTTTATTTCACGAACAACAGGGTAAGTTATTATAAAATTGTTAGATTTCATGAATAATAAATTAACACAAGTGCAGTTATTAATAGTCCCTAAACGTTAAATGACTTTCCTATATGCTTTTACGATGAGTACATGCATGTGCACCCGAGATCTTCTTTATGTACGCGGCGAGAAACCCCTGGACGGAAATAAAACATTTTTTATGTAGTTCTACGAAATAATATCCTTCCACACTTCCTTCGTCAGTAAGTTCGATATTTATTTGAATGATTTTAAGTCCACCTGAGCCGAAGGCTCAAGTGAGCTTTTCTGATCACATTTTGTCCGGCGTCCGTCTGTCCGTCTTTCTGTCTAGCTGTCCGTCTGTCCGTAAACTTTTCACATTTTCGACTTTTTCTCAAGAACCACTGGGCCAATTTCAACCAAACTTGGCACAAAGCATCCTTGGGTGAAGGGGATTCAAGTTTGTTCAAATGAAGGGCCACACCCTTTTCCAAGGGGAGATAATCATGAATTTGTTAAAAATTAATGGCATTTTTAAAAAATCTTCTTCTCCAGAACCGCTGGGCCAGGAAAAATGAAACTCATGTGGAAGCATCCTCAGGTAGTGTAGATTCAAGTTTGTTCAAATCATGACCCCCGGGGCAAGGGTGGGGCCAAAATGGCCGACCCTAGTTTTACATAGGAATATATTTT
>PRKT01000122.1:325752-337634 GCA_003671525.1 Saccostrea glomerata
TCTTCTCCAGAACCTCTGGACCAGGAAAGATGAAACTCATGTGGAATCATCCTCAGGTAGTGTAGATTCATGTTTGTTCAAATCATGACCCCGGGGGCAAGGGTGTGGCCAAAATGGCCAACCCAAGTTTTACATAGGAATATATAGGAAAAATCTTTAAAAATCTTCTTCTCAAGAACCACTGAGCCAGGAAAGATGAAACTCATGTGGAATCATCCTCAGGTAGTGCAGATTCAAGTTTGTTCAAATCATGACCCCCGGGGCTAGGGTGGGGCCAAAACGGTTGACCCAAGTTTTACATAAGGATATATAGGGAAACCTTTTAAAATCTTCTTTTCAAGTACTTCAAAGCTTAATATGATTAGTGATATTTATATGGAATCATCCTCAGGTAGTGTAGATTCTAGTTTGTTCAAATGATGACCGCCTGGAGGGGGGGGAGGGGAGTAAATTCAAGCCCGATGTGCTCAGGTGAGCGCTGTGGCCCCTGGGCCTCTTGTTTAAAACCAAAATGTCGATAAAATCTACATGAACTAATATGCATGAGAATGCAGGTAACAAATACACGAGGTAACATAAGTTTCTCACGGGTAATCAAAACCCATGGCCCACGTGTTTTGATTCATGAAACATGTAGCGTTGGCTATTAAAACAGCTTTTGAACAAACACAAATTATTATCTGCCTATTTGAATTAAAGTAAAGTGTGATAATTAAAATTAATTGAATGACAGTTCTACTCGCAATTACTGAAATGGCCAAGGACTGCACGTACACCTATATAAATCTATCGTGGTCTATTCTCAAATTTCCAAATAAAACATGGAGATTATTGAAAATTTATTCACTGTTTCTTGAATTCACGGATTTGTTAACACCGTGAATATAGCGAATATTAACACCGCAAGTTATTTTCCCCCTATACAGTATGTTATTTCAGAAAAAAATTGATGTTAAAAGAAAAACCTTCAACATATCACAGAGATGTGTAACAGCAAATATCCAGAGAGAGTTTCTTTGAAATCATAGTTACTGGAAATACATGTAGTTATAAAGTTTATACACAGCACCAAAATGCTTTCAAGCAATCATCTCTATTTCATTTCCAGTGGCACAGTGAGAAGAAGGTGGCGACCTTCGTCTGTTGACTCCAGGTGTGACATAGAAATGGTTCTAGAGGCCAACCACATACTGGTTACTAATGAACAGAGGAATACAGTGCTGGTCACTCAGGAACTGGTAAGTTAAAGTTCTTCTAGATTGCTAAAGTGTCCTCTATTGTTATTCTCCTTAACCTGATATACATGCAAAATCGGTGTATCTAAACAATTTCCGGCCAGTAATGTTAAATGATTTTGCTGTAGTTTATGTTTGGTGAATTTGTTATTAGAAATCTGAGATAATAAAGTTTTGGGAGGATAACCGACTTGACCCCCTGACCGCCCGAAACCAGATTTTGGCCAGTCTGTGTCCACAGGTGTACGGACTGTATGTGGTCAAACTGGCTGTGGCCCTTGTCCTAGCTGGAGGGGTCCAGGTATGATATCTAGGTCATGCAAAATAAATTTGAGTAGTTATATGTGATCAAATATTAATTGAAATACAGTAGTATAACATAATGAAGATGATGTACAATGAACAAAGAGACTGACTGTTTATGCAGAACTTGATATGAAATCAGAATTGTCAAATTTTATCTTGTTTATTGACAGCATTCATCAATTAGTTATATTTTTTTGTTCAGCGTATTGATGATTCTGGAACTAGGGTGAGAGGAGAAATCCACATGCTGATGGTAGGGGATCCAGGTAAAAGATTCAAAAAGATGAATTGATGAGAATTTAAAATAACAGCAAGATGAATGTGGCACAGATATAATTTTGAGGGATCAGGACACCTCTTGTGAATTGTTCAGTCTAAAATGCAAAAAATCAAACACCTTGCAATGAAGTGGGAGAAATTTATCATAAGCAAAGAAGAAGTTTGATAAAAATACAAATATATTTACAAATTTCAGGTACAGGAAAATCTCAGTTTTTGAAATATGCTGCCAAAATAACCCCTCGATCTGTGTTGACAACTGGAATAGGAAGTACCAGTGCAGGGTTAACTGTGACAGCTGTCAAGGTTAGAAGGCAATTTATTGATAAATTGTAAATCAAAACACGAAAAAGAAGGGTACAACAGTACATGTAAGAAAAATTTTGTGAAAGTTTACACATTTTACATGCAGGATTTTCATTATGAGCTTTGTAAATTTGAAATCTATTATACCCAACAGGACAGTGGGGAGTGGCAGTTAGAGGCAGGTGCTCTCGTGCTGGCAGATGGGGGACTGTGTTGTATTGATGAATTCAACAGCATCCGGGAACACGACAAGGCTAGCATACACGAAGCAATGGAACAGCAGACCATCAGTGTAGCCAAGGTAAAACCTGGAGAATGTACCAATATAAATTGTAATAAAATATCTCCTGGAGTTCTTTCTCTTATAAAGTTTGATATTCTTAGGAAATTGAAATGGTTTGAATGATGGCAGAAATAATTGAAAATTTCAGAAGGAACATTTTGAATGTCTTGGCTAATTCTTCATTTATTAAACACTAAAAATATATTTGAACATGTATGAATGATAACTAAACTTTATGTCAGAGTCAATTTATGTACTAAAAAAATGCATGCCACATGACTAAAGAACATGGATGTTGTTATAGGCTGGTATGGTTTGTAAACTGGACACGAGGACAACTATTTTAGCTGCCACTAATCCTAAAGGTCAATATGATCCAGATCAGGTAGAAATAAATTTCAATAACTAAATTCATTCTGTTGCCTTTTCTCTGTTTTTTAAATCTATTTATAAATAGTTATCAAAGCATTTTTAAAAAAAAATAAAGTTTGATAATACATTGTACAGTGAAATGTGTCTAATCCGACATGCACTGGAAATAGTCAGGATAACACAGAGTTGAGAACTAAAAAATTATTAAGGACAGACGAGACGTTCCTTAATAATAGATAAATTTTTCAAAGATTTTGTCATTGAAGTATTGCTACTTAAACATGTTTACTCACAAAAAATTGAGGTACCATACCAGGCATTTCTGCAAGATACCAGGGGTAGTTTTCCTTATACAGTTAATTCTCGATAAACCGCCACCTTTTGTAATTTAGAAATCATGGCGGTATAACGAATTTGGCGATGAATTGAATTTCCCATCTTTTAGGAAACAAGAAGTGGAGTTGCCGCTCCTAGAGATACCATTTAGCGTTTCTGTTCTTATTATTACATGTACATGTATATAAAAACATATTACTAAATTTGAAAATGCTTCAAGTAATTTTTTTATGCACAATTTCGCTAAAACAAAATGTACAGTTCTGAAATAAAGACAAGTACATGAGGATGCATGTAAATCTGCACGTCTGATATCGAAAAAAAAACATGCTGGGTCGATCGACGTGATATATTGCCGATAGTACGTAAAATGAATTCTTGAATAAATTCAATGTTTGTGGCATCATTGTTAATGAAACGTTCACCTTTATACCGTATAATTATTTTTAAAGCAAGCCATGACTAAATGATTTTTTTTTTAAACAGAAAACAAAATTACTATAACAGTTCATGCTAAAATTATTGTTTATTTAATTCTTATTTACATGTAATTGTTTAATTGCATGTACCTCGTCTGGCTTTGCATGCTTTACAACAGGGATAGCGTCAACCAATTAGCTGCGCTCCACTGACCACATGCACCTGTGGCGGTATATCGAGATAATTGACACTTAAAAATGGACGTTTGTTTTGAAAACAGGGTGGCGGATGGCGGTATGGGAATTTGGCGTTATAAAGAGAATTTTATATAGCAGGAAAAACGTTCTAGGGAAATCATGGCGGTATGGCGAAAATGGCGATGAATCGAATGGCGATAATTCGAGAATTTACTGTATAATCCTTTTGGGAAGAAAAATAATATTCCAATTTCAAACGTTTAAGTGTTTGGATTTTTTAAAACTGGTTTAGAAAATCAGAATTCATGTTATTAAGGTTTTGAATATTTTTCATACATTTAAATACGAAGATATACAAAACAGATATTGAGGAACATCTCGTCTGACCTTAAGTGGCAGATGAAAATAAAGATAAGACTTGTATCAGATCAGACAGTGACAGTGTAATACTGTAAAAGTGGTTATTTACGCGTGGGGGAAATTTACACTACTAACACGGTAAGCTAAAAACCGCGTAAAATACCCCCACGCGTAAGGTCACAAAATTTTAATCTTCTGGAATAATTCTAGATTATTACTTATACTGTTAAACGGATTGAACCAGACGTACATTTATAAATGATAAATATGTCACAAACTGTGATGAAAACGTTACTGTTTATTAAGTTACTTGTGTAATGAAAACCCATCTTCATATTAAATATTTTAAAGCAACGTCACACAATTAAAGCTTCGTTACATCGATACTCATTTTCATTTCCTTTGTATATTTGTTTATACCTTTCTTAATTTCAAATGATTAGTCCAAAATGTTTAAATAAACTCACAGTCACTACGATCACACCTATTAAATTAATTGTCAAAACTCGACACGCAGATACAGGTAAGTAGATTTCACTTTGAAGTTTGAGCTTGTGTTAATAATTACAATGAAGAGCACACCAGCTGTTCACACTTAACCGCTTTTGACTGCATGTACACATCGACGTTATATTTACCAATCCAACAATTTAAATTATTATTAATTTGTTAAGTTTGTTTGTAATTGTTTTCAATATTTTTTCTTATCATTTTTAAGGGGGAACAACGCGATGTTAGTTAGGTTGATGACCGCGTAAATTTTTCTCTGTAACTCGTGCGACCGCGTATATTATACCCACGCGTAATGTTTGACAGTCACAAAGGCGTACTTAACAACCAGTGTAAATAACCACTTTTACAGTACAAATATGTCTATTAAACTAGAGAATGGACATGTTCATTTCACTCTGTCATTAAAGATGTAATGAATCTACTTAAAGAGCCTGAGTGTAAACATTGCCCTGGCCAGTCCACTACTGAGCAGGTTTGACCTCGTCCTGGTGCTATTGGACTCACAGAATGAAGATTGGGACAGGGTGGTGTCCAGCTTCATTTTAGAAAACAAAGATCCATTAGGTTTGTTCTAGAAAACAAAGATCCATTAGGTTTGTTATTTAGTGCCTATGAATATAACTGTTCTCAATTGCAAAGACCAGCCTATTAAATCATTGAATGGAAAAGTGACTTGTTGATAAGCAATAATTTAAGCACAAGTTTCATGAAGACTTTCATAAATAATATTTAGAAATGATTTTTGGAGTAAAGTTTTCTTCCATTGTAGGAGAGATTGACCCGAAGACAATTTGGAGCATGGAGAAAGTGCAGGCTTACCTGTCTCTCATAAAAACAATAGATCCGCAACTCACCTCAGATGCTACAAGGTAACACACAATTACATGAAATGAAAGTTAATTTTTATACATGATTTATTCTCATTATTTTCGTTTAGTATTCATGCACTTCAATTCCCCTGGAAAGTGCTTTTATTAGTTAATTTCAATTTCATTTTTATGGTTCTAGAAATTTTCATATTTTTTAGATAAATAGAATCATTGATAAACACCAAACTTATTTATTGTAGAAGTACTGTAAATGTATTATATTTGGCGTGTACGATATTTGGCGGAAAATTGAATTATCAACAAGTTGGCATAGATTTAATTTAGCACTTTTTGAATGTGCGTTACATAAACCTTTATACACAAAGCATTTAGCGATGTACTTGATTTAGCGGAGGCTGCTTTCCGCGAAAGGCGCTAAAAAGAATACACAGCCAAATGTAATACTTTTACAGTAATCACTGTACATCAAGAAGTATTGATTAATACTTTCAATAATGAATTTCTGGGTGAAAATGACACATAATTATAAATATTACTTTGGATATAGATACTGTGACAGACTTTGAATGATTTAAGATTTTCACTCCTTTTTCAGAGTTCTTGGCCAATATTACAAAGCACAAAGATTAGCGGATGACCGTAATGCAGCGAGAACCACAATGCGTCTACTGCAAAGCATGATTCGACTCTCACAAGGTAACTCGACTGAAAATAAATGTATCCCTTTATACCATAGAATTTATTGCAGTAAACTTTTCTGACACCCAAAAAATGGTGTCATGCTCAAAAATAACACATTCAATGTCAAATCCTTCATGTATATTTATTCTGTCATTTGAGAAGCTCTCACTATGAAGAAATTGGGTTGTCAAATATGCATTAAAGATAATAAATGTTTTACTTACAACAGCTCATGCAAGACTGATGTTCAGAGATGAAGTTACAGTGGAAGATGCTGTTGTTGCTGTTACACTGATGGAATCTACCATGCAGGTATCAACTTGTATTTCTCAATTATTATGTCAATTTCATGATTCTTTGAATTGTGTACATTTTTTTCATTTCATGTGAAAGTTGTTGAAAGCAAATTTAATTTTTAAATGACGTTAACTTTACTTTTTAAGGGGGCTGCACTACTAGGAGGTGTCAATGCATTGCATACAGCATTTCCTGAGAGTGCCTTGGAAGAATACAAAGTTCAAGGTAAAATAAAAACAAGGAAATTTTTTGAAGTTAAACTTCATTAAAGCTTATCATGCACTCACATTTTAGTTATATGTTATAAATCATGTTGAAATCATGACTTTTGAAAGTATTTGTACATGTAAGAAATCTAATAGAAGACACTTTTTGGTTTTTCAGCTGACCTTGTTCTGAACAGACTAGAACTACAAGATCTTTTACAACAGGAGTGTGAGAGATTGGCAGCTCTTGAGGTAGCAAAAACCAAAGAAATTCAAAATAAGGTTGTGCCTGAAGAAACAAATACTTCCACAGCTGTTAGGAACCAAAGAATTGAGCAAAGCAAACAAGATTCTGAACCAGAAGAGACCCATGTAGCAAAACCAGCTCAGGTAGAAAGTGATGGACAGGTGTTGAATGCTGATCAAGAGCTGGCCTCCAATAAAGGGGAGGAGAATATCTGTGATAGATCACTCCAGGACTTGTTCAATGCAAGCACAGCTGATGGTGATGTTTCTCTAGCAGCAGATAATCACCCAATGACCTCGACCCAGATACCGTCTGCTGGTTCAGAAGGTAGCAGATGTCAGCCATTTGATGTGTCAGAAGTAGGACATCCATTGACAAATGTGATTTCAACAATGAATGTTTTGCCATCCAATTCAAGTGTCTTTACCAAAGCAGCAGAGGTAACAGAAAAAGAAGACAAAGATGGAAAGAGTTGTGGTAAAGATCTCGAGGGAAATGGTGGTAAAAGTGAAAAACAAGCTGGTAAACTTGTGTATTGTAAGGCAAAAGATCAGAACTTATTGATAAGAAAACAGAAGAATAAAAATTTGATCAGGAAACTGAAACAGAAAGTGGATGAGCAGAAAGATTGCATCGTGAATGAAAATTCCTCACATGATGGTAGCAAGGATTTAAATGCAGAATTGGACTTGAGTGTACAAGACAGAACACAGTTTACAAAACAGAAAAATGGAGAGACGAGGACTTCTGAATCAAGTGCAGATAAAAGTTCCCTTCCCACCCCAACAGAATCAGGTCAAAGGAAGAGAATTTCCCCATCAACATTAACAAAACTTAAAAAATTCCAGAAAAAATCGGATTCAGAATGTGTAGATTCTGATAAAAGCTTATCAATAAGTGAAAGTGGTATTCAACCATTTAGTAAAAGTGTTGTGGAAAGCGACGTCTCTAATATACTTTCTCAAAGTTACGATGAAAAATTACAACCACAATCAAATATTTTCAAAGTAGAACAAAGGAATACAGTAACAAATGAAAAGAATTCAACAGACATTCCAAAATCATCACAAAATTGTGATGGAAAAAGTGTGTTGAGTGGTCCATCATGGCTAACCAAAGTGAGTTCATTCAAGTCCTCAATTTTTAAGCTTGACAGTGAGGATACTGAGGATTTAGATGATCTGAACCTTGAATTCGATTTTAATCCATCAAAGAGAGTCAAAATAGGTTGAACAAATAAATTATTACAGCATTTAAAATTATATTCAGTTGTCTGACTTGTTCAACTTGCTGAAAACATTGCTCTGAAGTAATTTCTTTGTTCTTGCAGTTTAAAAATTTACCTGTGGCAGTCAGTTGTTAGTGAGTACCGGTATTCTGAAATTTGTTGTTATATCAGATTGTCTAAGCATTGATATTCTTCAAAAATTGAACTTTTATTGAACAGAAGATATGAAAAAGAAATTTTACAATCAGTGATTGAAGTTTACAGCTATAATGTGCAACATTCATTTTAAAACAAGAATATTTTGATTTGATCATTTAGAATTTTGAAAATGAATATTTAAAGTTCCAGTTAAATCAAATTAATGTAAGTAACCCAGTCGTAAAATCAAGGTGTGTTTGTGAAACACCGCCCCTGTATGACAGCTTATGGTGAAGGTTAAAGTTTCTAAAATGCAAGTCAAACTGAATTTAAGGTTAAAAAATTTTACTGGTATAAGTGGTATCAAGGTCTTTTAGGAATACACCTATGAAATATGAAATGCCCAGTACTATTTGTTAATAAGTTATGGCCAAGGTTAAATTTTTTTTATAAAATGGTTAAGGTCAAGGTGAAAAGGTCAGAAATATATTATACCCCACGCAACAAGTTGCAGGAGGTAATAATGTTTTTGACACGTCCGCCAGTCTTATTTCTTTTTTTGTCAGCGCAACTTCTCATAAACCGATGCAAAAAATTTCGTCAAACTTTGCAGCCATTTAAGACACAATGTGTAAATGTACATATTACCAGGAAATTCTGATTCCTTTATTATTTCCGGGAATTTCCACACTTTAACACTTAGATTTTGGCCATACCTTGGAAATAGAGATGAACTGTTTGTCAGCGCAACTCCTCTTAAACCGCTATTGTCAAATTTTGCAGATATATAGTACACATTGTTTAGATGTGCATATTAGCAGAAAATTCCGATTCCTTTGTTTTCCATGGAATTTCCGCACTTTTCAACTTAGATTTTTGGCCATACCTTGAATATAGAGATGAACAGTTTGTCAGCACAACTCCTCTTATACCGCTGCAAAGAATATTGTCAAACTTTGCAGATATATAGAACACAATTGGGATTCCTAAATTTTTCCCCGGAAATTTCAGCACTTCGATTTTTTTTGGGGAGCGTGGGGTATGTGAGCTTGATAACTTTTTCTTTCGTTCCAGTTGAAATGTCTTGTCACAATAAATAAACTTGTGAAGTATGAAAGCCCTAGCACCAATTGTTCAAAAGTTATTGCCAAGGTTAAAGTTTGGTATTATCTTTGTAAAAGTGGGCTAAGGTCAAATTTGGTAATATCCAAGGAAAGGTGTTGTTACAAGGAACACCTGTGAAGTATGCAACCCATGACCCCACCCAGTCAAAAGTTATGGGCAAGGTTAAAGTTTTACTGGCAAAAAGATAAAAAAAATCAGGACAAAAACTTTATACCCCCGAATCTTCGATTCAACTCGGGGGCGTTAAAATGTGCAAAATTTTACATAGTGTTACAATGAAAGTGGCTCATACTTTAGCACCAAAGAAACTAGAGGGGGTCAAGTACAAAATAAGACGAAAATAGTCCCATCCACATAATCTGCAGTAAATCGGTTTTGTTATTATAATATTTTTGAAAGATCATAGATATTCATGTATGATTATATCAATTGTATTCTTATACAAATATATGTACAACACAATAAATGCAAATTACTTTTTAATGAATATTTACAAGCACTTTGATTGAAATAATTTAGTTTAATAACAACCAAGAATAGATCTAAAATAACAACACAAACTTTATTTTTTTTTACAATTTGACAGGTTGACAGGTCGACAGGTAGACAGTTTTTTTTTTATAATTCAATGTATATTTATTTAGTTATATCACTACAAGTATCATCTTAAGGGGGGGGGTCACTCATATCATAAGATACATGTACATGTACATTGAATGCCTAAAAGTGTAATTTCCATTCTCTTTTCATATGCGCAATGTCTGATAACAGTTAGATGCATACATCTCCATTTGACAATCCAAACCTATGACGACATGTTGACATGTTGAATTACATATCTAAATAAACATGTCGACCTGTCTACCTGTCGACCCGTCGACCTGTCTACCTGTCAACCTGTCGACCTGTTAAGCAAACATAGTAACATTTGTTTGAACAGATAATCTTTTAAATTAATTTATATGCAAGGTTTAATATCTTGTTTTGTACATTTATAATCCATTTGATATAATAATTGGTTGACGATATAGAATGCAATAAAGAATGCAATCGGTTGTTATAATTCACCAACAATGGCTCTAAATATTCATTAAAATAGCATACATTTTATTCATATACAAAATATGCTAATTTATATTGTTTTGTAAATATATGAATATAAATAAATATGCAAAAATATATACTCTTACGAGGAAAAAAATGGAACTATTTTCGTCTTATAATGTACTTGAGCAACTAGAGGTACTGTGAGCAATGAGCTTGCTAAATGATACCCTGCCTCTTATATGAATATAATGGCAGTGTCCATGTTTTGTAATGAGAAACCCAAAATATGTGTCGGATCAAAAAGTAAAACGAGGTGCACTATGGATTCTCTGAAAATCTCACCGAATGTCATTCAGTGGTATAAGAGGAGTTGCGGATAAGAGATGGGTACCTCAAAGCGTAACAGACGGGCGGAGGGACATCCATATTACTATATACTCTCCCGCTTTTCAAGCGGGAGGTTTAAAATGGCAGTATCATTGTTTTGCTATCGGAAACCCGAAATATGTTTCCGATCAAAATGTAAAGAAGAAGGTGCACAATGGCACCATGTAACAAAAATTCTGAGAAAGTCTCATTAAATTTCATTTAGTGGTATAAAATTAAAGGAATTGCGGATAAGAGATGGGTGCCCCAAGGCGTAACAGACGGACGGATGGACATCCCGAACACTTTAAATACCCTCCCGCTTTTCAAGTGGACATATAATAATCGTAATTAAACAACTCGGTGCAAATAAATAATAAGATTCATTAGCGAAAGATTGATTAGAGATCAATCTAGAGGTACTGTGAGCAACGAGCTCATGAAATGATACCCTCCGCAACCCTTAGGATTATAAAGTCCTGTTTTGCTCTTGGAGACTCGAAATAAGTGTCGGGTCAAAAAGTAAAATGGGAGGGACACAATGGTATTTTGTAATAAAGCATCTGTGAAACTATTAGATTTTATTCAGTGGTATAGGAGGAGTTACGGATAAGAGATGGGTACCCTTCAATATTACTGGAAAAATGGAATTGTCAATGTTTTGCTCAGAAAAACTCAATATATGTGTCCGATCAAAAAGTAAAATAGTAAAAATGACGACTTCCGTTCACGAACATTTGAAATGCTGAGTCGCGGTAGATAAACATGAAAATCCTCAGGACTGGAAATACAATGGGACACAAATTAGCGATGTATCAATTAATTAATAATCTCTGAAGATATTGAAACCTTTACTTCCAGTCGGTAAGTAGCTTTCATCATAATTTTTTGAGGATTTCCTACCGAGGGGTCGAAAATCGTATGTTGAAGTTGCCAACCTTGTTCTGTTATAGTATCAGTGGAGGTGAATTTTTAAAAGGGCTAGTTTTAGCTTTGATTTTGGATTTTTCAGTTGTAATACTTTGAAAATAAATCATAGAAAAATATTTTATTTAAAAAAGTCAAAGAATCCTTGGGGTACGGAACACAGGGGGGGGGGGGGGGGGGGCC
>PRKT01000122.1:337769-358919 GCA_003671525.1 Saccostrea glomerata
GGGGGGGGGGGGGGGGGGGGGGGGGGGGGTCCTGTCCCCAAGCACCTGTGATCAATCCATCTCGATATGAGTCATTAAATACAACATTGTCGCATCAAACTTCGTACCAATATATTTTCATTGCATAATGCATGCATGTCTTTCACATTGTAACTCTTTATCCTCTTTATCATATACAATGTATATCTCATTTCTTTGTTCAAAACAGTATGAACAATATATTATAAACTACCAGCAAATCTGTTATCTACTTACATGTAGTTATCTTTAAGTATAATTAAATATTGAAGCAAATTAATTAACTGCTTAACATGAATCATTAGAAAAATCCCGTGGATTATGGCACGCCACAACTGACCTATGTGATGAGTTTCATTACGATGAGTCTGTAGTGTACGTCTGTTTTGGGTACCCATCTCTTACTCGCAACTCCTCTTTTACCACTGAATAAAATTTAAAAAGACTTCCACAGAATCTATGT
The DNA here is from genome assembly GCA_003671525.1 of Saccostrea glomerata. NCBI lineage: Eukaryota > Metazoa > Mollusca > Bivalvia > Ostreida > Ostreidae > Saccostrea > Saccostrea glomerata. Next base: position 338,251 of record PRKT01000122.1, read on the forward strand.
TAATATCTAATGCCATTATGCGCCTGTTAATATACCCCCGCTTGAAGAGCGGTAGGGTATATAGTAATTGATGTGTCCTTCTGTCCGTCCGTCTATTACGCTTTGGGGTACCCATCTCTTATCCGCAACTCCTCTCATACCACTGAATGAAATTTGATGAAACTTTCACAGCTTCTTTATTACATATTGCCATTGTGCACCTCGTATTTTACTTTTTGATCCGACACAAAGTTTCGGTTTCCCTTAGCAAAACATGGACACTGCCATTATATTCATATGGGAGGTGGGGATATCATTCAGTGATCTAATTGCTCGCGGTACCTCTAGTTATACCCCTGCTTGAAAAGTGGGGGGTATATAGTAATCGGTATGTCCGTCCGTCCGTCTGTTACGCTTTGTGGTACTCATCTCTTATCCGCAACTCCTCTAAAACCACTGAGTGAAATTTAATGAAATTTTCACAGAATCTTTATTACATATTGCCATTGCGCACCTCCTATTTTATTTTTTGACCCGACACATATTTTGGGTTTTCCGGCCACGCCAAACATGGACTTCTTCCATTATAATCATATGAGAGGCCGGCGGTATTATTTAGTGAGCTCATTGCTCACAGTACCTCTAGTTTTATTATTTTTTTTTTATATCCTTGACATATTTTGGGTTTCCCATAGCAAAACATGAGCACGGCCATTTTTTTTCTATAAAATTGAAGGATATACCCATCTCTTATCCGCAACTCCTCTTATACCATTGAATTAATATTTGATGATACTTCCATAGATTCTTATTACATAATGCCATTATGCACCTCCTATTTTATTTTTTGACCCGACACTTATTTCGGGTCCCCCAGTGCGAAACAAGGACTTCGACATTATATTGATATGGGAGACCGGGTTATCATTTATTAAGCTACTACTCACACTTACCTGTGGTCTTTATACTGTTAGCATTTCATTATATGGAGGTGCTTTTACATGTTGTAAATATTATTTAACCCCCCCCCCCCCCTTCCACTTGAAAAGCGGGAGGGTATATAGTAATCGGAATGTCCGTCCGTCTGTTACTCTTTGGGGTACCTCTCTCTTATCAGCAACTCCTCTAATATTACTGAATGAAATTTGTCTCTGCTTGAAAAGCGGAAGGGTATATATAGTAATCGGTATGTCCGTCCGTCCGTCTCTCTGTTACGCTTTGGGGTACCCATCTCTTCTCCACAACTCCTCTCATACCACTGGGTGAAGTTTGATAAAACTTTCAAATAATCTTTACTACATATTGCCATTGTGCACCTCCTATTTTATTACTTTTTGATCTGACACATATTTTGGGTTTTCCACAACAAAACATGGGCACTTCCATTATATTCATATGGGAGGCGGAGGGTATCATCTAGTCAGTCGGTCGGTGTGCCAGTCAGTCCGTCAATCCTGTTGTTTTTTTTGTCAGCGCTACTCCTTATAAACCGCTACATGTACACAGAATTTAGTCAAACTTTGCAGATATTTAGGACTCAATGTGTAGATGTGCATATTACCAGGAAATTCCTATGGATTTTTCCGGGAATTTCCGCAGTTTTACACTTAGATTTTGGCCATACCTTGAAAATAGTGATTAACAGTTTGTCAACGCAACTACTCTTAAACAGCTGCACAGAATATTGACAAATTTTGCAGATATGTATATTAGTAGGAAATTCCGATTCCTTTATTTTCCTGGGAATATCTGCACTTTTCTACTTAAATTTTTGGTCATACCTTGAATATAGAGATAAACAGTTTGTCAGCGCAACTCCTCTTAAACCGCTGCACAGAATTTCGTCAAAATGTGCAGATATTTAGGACACAATGTGTAGATTTGCATATTACCAGGGAATTCCGATTCCTAAAATTTTCCGGGAATTTTTTGCACTTTTACACTTAGATTTTGGGCCATATCTTGAATACTGAGATGAACATATCTTGAATATAGAGATGAACATATTGTCAGCACAACTCCTCATAGACCACTGCACAGAATATTGTTAAACTTTGCAGCTTTATTCGAACATACAACCTTCCGAGCTAGTTTAAGTTTTTGCAGACAAACAGGGATAAACAGCGCAAAAATTATATGTATAACCTCGACTCGTTGATTACAGGGGTATAAAGACATTAGACAGTTTTCTGCACTAACTGGCTTCAAACTGCCTGATATTTTTTTCAAACAAAACTGTATTCGGCATATATTCATTAGAAATAAACACGACAACAGTTGTTATGATTATGGGTTATAGGGTTTCTAAATGACAAATTATTAATTATGAATATATTTTTATATAATTGTTTATTACTTTTCGGTCTTGTTTGACATCTGTAGTTGAAAGTTAATTGTTTTCATTTGATGTTTAGTGAATGCAATTTGCACATGTTACCAATATCTAATTCTTGACATCTCTTTCCTGTCTCACGATATCAATGTCATTTACTCATACTTGTTATCAACTTTATGGTTAGATCTTAGGATCGTGTTCTTTGAATTTGTTATGCTTAGCTCTACCTAATTTCAGTGTTGTAAATTAATGTCATACGAATTCCCCCTGTTCTTGCAATTTTCTATCCTTAATTTAATTGGCTGGTCAGTACGAAAGTGGGCGGAGTTGTCAAAGATTAGATGTGAGTGAGTTTGTAAGTGAGTCAGTTTTGGACCATTCTTTGTTAAATTCAGTTTGTTTAACTTTTAAGAAATTCTTTGTAAAATTCAGTTTGTTCCATCTACGAAATTTGTTCTAAATTATATTTGTGAAATTCATATTTCTGGAATTACAATAAATTCTAAACTTTAAACCTGACTTATCAATTTGACAATTTATTACATGGTGGAGAATCTAAATTTTTTTTGGACAACGGTATCCTGTATAACAACTTTGAACATTTTGGATTGTGTTTAAATTATTCAAATATTACTGGAAATGTCAGGAAACTTTGGACATATACCAACTCAACATCGCTTACCATCTTCATTGGAGTATTTCATTCTCGGGAAATTTACCAATTTATAGTGTTGCAGAAATTCATGGAAAGAAATGTAAAATTCGGTTTTACAGAAGAGCTACAACCCGCATTTGCTGAACTCATGTGCTCAGTCATGTTCAATATGTATGTCCCACTATCCACGCATTTTTCCTTTCGTTCCGTGGATGACGATTCCAAACAGGATGATGCAAATGGACCAGGCACCGACTTCGAAACTTTCCCTGTTCTCAAAAATGACTATCCAACCATTTGCTGAATTTCTGTGCTCAGTCGTGGTCGATATGCATGTCCCCGTATCCTCGCACTTTTCGTTTCGTTCCCTTGATGAGGATTTACCGCAGGATCGTGCAAATTGTACCAATGGATCCGGGACCGAAATGTTCCCCGTTCTTCAAAATGACAATCCATCCAACCATTTTCTAAACCTAGTTATAAGAAACTCGATGTTCGGAAATCGTTCGTTACCAACAGGACTTCCTCTGATACTGAAGTTCGAGCCACAGGGAGTCAAAAGCTGGTCGTACCTGCAGAGGGTTCTTTCGTAAATTCACGCCATGCCAAAGTCAGTGAAGCTGTTCCATCGCTCTTTATTGACTGTTAAAGTTTTTTTTGTTTAAAAGCCATGATTCTGAGATGTACATATGTTAATGCATGCGACAAAGTAGTTATAGTAGTACTTTTCACATAGACCTGTATATATACTCCTTACAGTTGCATGACAGTAGTTTTTGTTGTTGTTCATTACGATTTGCGATATCGATGTGCTATTGGTGTGTTTTGTTTTTAATATCATTATAATTATGCATTGGTTCGAGTGTGTCTATTTTACTCAAGTTATTTAACTGCAAGAGTTTAGTACACTTTTCTCGTAGTGCTAATTACTAATGGGTATTGGTCACAATTTGAGCTACCAATGTGAAGTAGCTGTTGTGAGAGAGAGTTTGTATACTTCTGAGGCGTAATAATGCCTGGAGTTGATGAGTTGTTTTTTTTTTTATCATGATGTCATATGTCGTTTATTTTGCAACTTTGTTATAATGTACAGCTTGAAAGTAAGCGCGAGTACGGTAACAGTGTTATGAGTATTGCATAAAGCGATGACATGCTTGATATGAGGCATGATCCCTTTCTGTAAATATATGTTTATAACTTTATGTTTTGTATTTTGTTTTTCATTGTGGCGCCTTGTATAGATTTTTCATTTTATTTTATGATTGAGATCATTACTATTTGTAGTGAATTATGTTTCACATCAAAAAATTGAGCACAGCATTTTGTCCGAGAAGGTAATTTGCTCTAGTTATTTAACTGCAGGAGCTCGTCTCGTGGTGCTGAGGAGATAATTTAATTAAGTCGAGTGACCGACTATGTGAGGGAGTAATGTTTACAAGCTCTGCTATTAATTACTGTTTGATTATGGCTGTTTCGAAGTCATCCTTTATCTAAGTAATTATTTTAGCTGCTGTATATCAATGTCTCCATGTATTGGAATTGTTTTGTAAACCATGGTACTTACATGCTAGATGGATAAATGTATTGTTTTTTTTTTTTTAAATTATTTGTGTCATTACGGGTTATACCTATTTTTACAATGTTTCTAATGTACAGCTTAATGAAAAGCGCAAGTACGAGAACACTGTTTTGAGTTTTTACTCATGTTGTAAATTGTATGTGACACTTGTTTATTTTTTTTTCTCTGTGTAATCCTCATTTTTTTTTAAATGTTAATTTGCATTTATTAACCCCATGTCAAATTGTTTTACAATTTTATTTTCTGTGGGCGGATGTTATGATTATGGGTTATAAGGGTTTCTAAATGACAAATTATTAATTATGAATATATTTTTATATAATTGATTATTACTTTTCGGTCTTGTTTGACATCTGAAGTTGAAAGTTAATTGTTTTCATTTGATGTTTAGTGAATGCAATTTGCACATGTTACCAATATCTAATTCTTGACATCTCTTTCCTGTCTCACGATATCAATGTCATTTACTCATACTTGTTATCAACTTTATGGTTAGATCTTAGGATCGTGTTCTTTGAATTTGTTATGCTTAGCTCTACCTAATTTCAGTGTTGTAAATTAATGTCATACGAATTCCCCCTGTTCTTGCAATTTTCTATCCTTAATTTAATTGGCTGGTCAGTACGAAAGTGGGCGGAGTTGTCAAAGATTAGATGTGGGTGAGTTTGTAAGTGAGTCAGTTTTGGACCATTCTTTGTTAAATTCAGTTTGTTTAACTTTTAGGAAAAATTCTTTGTAAAATCCAGTTTGTTCCATCTACGAAATTTGTTCTAAATTATATTTGTGAAATTCATATATTTGGACTTACAATAAATTCTAAACTTTAAAACCTGACTTATCAATTTGACAATTTATTACACAGTTACCAATGTCGTTTTCTTTACTTTCTGGCATATATTTTTCATGCATTTTTAATCATTTTTTCTGCTTTCTACATAGAATCTTGCGTTGTATTTTTTTAATTGTTCAAAATCCTCTGTTCATGAACATAGACATCATGGTATGCATACGTCAGCATTAGTATATCTTATTTAAAGTGCATCTGATCATTCACTCGCTTCTTTGCTTTGAGACGAATGCAAGAAAGTGCAAGGAGGATCAACAAACATTTTATTAACTAATACTTGTATCCTCTGCTATATGCTATCTAACAAAAGGAGTATAATGGTTTAAATAATTGTAATAAAACAACTCAGTTGAGTTAACATAAGTATTGCAGAATTAAATTCGAGTTCATCTGAAATATAATTAAAAATTACGAGCTTTACGAACAAAACAATTCTGTTACCTGCCTTTATAATTCAAAACCACCTCATCAGAAAAGGCAGCTGTGGCCTTCCATACTCTAAATCTTTTGGAAATGTTTAAGCTATTGAAGTAGTCAGCGTAGCTTGATAACAAATATATATTGTCAATTCAGTGTATAATCTAGAAGAATCGTGTGAATGAATCCTTATTTTAAAAATTTTAAATAAGACAGACGTGTTTGGTTGGCTGCCATGAAGTGCGATGTTCTTGGTTGAAACCCTTATGTAGAAAGTAAGGATGCATGGATTCATTATAATTAGTGTTTAACTCCAAGTTGGCAATATTTCAGACATAAATTGTTGAATTTATTTTTAGTTACTCTGGCGGCACCCAGTGAGCCTACTAAATTCCGAAAAACCAGAGAATTAAACGACCTTTTGCATGCCAAGGGAATTGTAAAATAAAACCAGGTAAGGTTTAATTTTTAATTTCTGTAGAAATTATTTTTTTAATTTAAGGAAGCTCTAAACACTAACAGAAACTGTTTTTTGGACTTTTGGAGAAAAATATATTATAAAAAGATATGCATATTGGGACTTTTTCTTTCATTTAGTACAAACGGTACGTGCCTTATTTTCGCAGGAAAAATAATTATAGAAAATGGACTACTAGTATTTGTGAGCAGAAATCACAGTTGTTTACTTACACTGGGAAAATTAATGAAAACAATTAAATTTCTTATTTTGGTCTTATTTAATGCTAAAATATTTTTATCTATTATTATGCCCCCCTTCGAAGAAGGGAGGGCATATTGCTTTGCTGCTGTCTGTCGGTCTGTCGGTCCGTCGGTCTGTCGGTCTGTCGGTCCATTCAGTTTCCGTTCATTTTCTTCATAACCGTTGCCAATACTGAAATGAAATTTGGTATACAGATATATCACATGAATATCTAGGCCAAGTTCTGTTTTGGGTACGATCGCACCATTTTTGACAGAGTTATGCCCCTTGGACTTGGAAAAATTTCAATTATTTGCAGTTTCCGCTCATTTTCTTTGCAACCGTTGCACATACTGAATTCAAATTTGATATACAGATATATCACATAAATATCTAGGCCAAGTTCTGTTTTGGGTACGATTGAACCATTTTTGACAGAGTTATGCCCCTTGGACTTGGAAAAATTTCAATTATTTGCAGTTTCCGCTCATTTTCTCTGCAACCGTTGCACATACTGAAATCAAATTTGGTATACAGATATATCACATGAATATCTAGGTCAAGTTTTGTTTTGGGTACAATTGAACCATTTTTGACAGAGTTATGCCCCTTGGACTTGGAAAAATCTCAATTATTTGCAGTTTCCGCTCATTTTCTTTGCAACCGTTGCAATACTGAAATCAAATTTGGAATACAGATATATCACATGAATATCTAGCTCAAGTTCTGTTTTGGGTACGATTGAACCATTTTTGACAGAGTTATGCCCCTTGGAGTTTGAAAAATTTCAATTATTTGCAGTTTCTGTTCATTTTCTTTGCAACCGTTGCACATACTGAGATGAAATTTAATATACAGATTAATCAGATGAATATCTAGGTCAAGTTCTGTTTTGGATACAATCGTGCCATTTTTGAAAGAGTTATGCCCCCTTGGACTTACAAAAAAATTCAAATTTGGGGGGAGGGGGGCATAAGTGTTTTACAAACATCTCTTGTAAATTATGTAATTAACGGTAAAAAATAATTTCTGTATTCTTACATCAAAGGGCAGATCACTCTAACTGCATAAAACTACCCAATAAATAGAGCTCTTTAGTGTGCAGTGTTAAGAGCGTCCTTAATATAAATAAATTTTGTGAATTAAAGCTAACATTTTACCATTTCAATTTTTTTACTTAAACATTTGAATGTGATTTAAAGATTTTTTTTAAATTCAAATATATTTTAGAATACATAATACATATTTTGTATAGTCACTGTGTGTTTTTATTGACTTTGTTGCAGCGAGTCGGGTTTGAGTGAGGATTTGTGACTGGTCTTGTTCGATTAATCTTCGGTATGAGGGTGTTTACCAACTCGTATTGATTGTCTTCTTGACTATAATATGTCGTCATTTAATAGAAGACAGGTTAGTTTATAATTGTTATTTTTTGTTGTTGATGAAATGGAAAAATGAAGGACAAAATTAATAAACTGAAATAAAATTACACAATTACAATAAATTTTTAGAAATATCACAGAAGAATAGTGTAAAGGCAATTGGATAAAGAAAAATAATTTATGTGTAATGATAAATATTTAAGAATGCAATATATATGTATATATATATGTATATATATATATATATATATATATATATATATATATATATATATATATATATATATATATATATATATATATATATATATATATATATATATATATATATATATATATATATATATATATAACAAGCAAATATGCCTTAGATAATTTTTTTTTTATTAAAAGGTTATTTTATGATGATATGTATTGAATGAAATGGAAATATGAAGAGAACGAATTATGGCAAGTAGAACCAAGTATATACTAGCAATCCATTTCTTTGATAACATTTTCCCCTCTTAGTATCGGGACTGAATTTTTAACTTAATCTTCCACTTACTACTCTCAAATCATATGCTACCAGAATTGTTATTTTGACATGTTTTCTATTTAACACATGTGTATATTTATAAGTTTCAGTAATTAAATCTATATGAACCAAGTCTCTTCACTTTGATGTACCGTAAATTCAAATTTTAGTTTAAATTAGATTACATAATTCATGCAGTGTTGTGTTGCTTTTGGTCGAAATCAATATAACTACATGTACAAGCTAATTAAGAGATTTGGTTCCCTGCTTATGGAGAAAACGAGAGCATATTCAGATATGGGGTCGACCCCCATCCCCTCTCCCTTGAGTTTGCAGAATTATTATATGTATGTACTGAAGCAAATTTAAAAAATGCAATACGGTTATATAGATTTGACTGCTTATTCTTAAATAAGACTCCATTTCGCCTAATCCCTATTGATTTTGAAGTCATTAAAAAAATCTGTCTAAAAACTTTCGTTTCCGTGCGATATCTTTAAAAGAAACCTCTGAGCTTTTGCAATGATATTTTATACCACAACTCCCTGCATAAACTCCCTCAAAAGTTTCTTAAGATAGAAAGTAACGTCGAAATTAGACACAATGAGTTGTAAAAAAAAAAAGACAACATCGAACGTGAATACCTGCATATTACTATATACATGTATATGTGACCTGAAGCTGCAGAACTGTAGCTCTCCCCCAAAAAATCTGCGGTCTATCAATACATTTTTTCAGAGAGCTACAGTTCTGCAGCTAATGTGACCTACTGTTTTCATTTAATGTGCAGAACGCTCTAGCGGCACTTGGTCTATGGTTACGAGTCTTGTGTATCATGTGAGAGAATCCGGGTTCAAATCCCGTACGATCTCGATTTACTAAATGATTTCTTTTTTCCCTAAGCGGGGGACACACATTCTCTTAATTATATTGTTGTAAACATGGTCAGGGTCAGACAGTAGGTCAATAAATAAGTAAACCATACCGTTATCATATGATTTTTAGAAAATGCACATGAAGTCAATTTTAATTTCTTAGACACACTAAGAGATGCGAAAACCAGGGCCAGCGATGAGGTCAACTCTTCCGCAAATCTTCTTTACCAAAGGATTCCGCAACCAAGCCAGACCAATGCCTCCTCTTGTAGTCCTTCACAGGCATCGATTCCCAATCAGTCTGTAGCACCAGCCATCTTACCACAGTCCTCCCGACCAATTCAAGTTACATCGGAAAACAGCGCTGTGCCTGATGTACCAGCTCCTACTACGTACCAAGGTACGTGTGCATTACCTCCAAATTCTTCACCACTCACAGGGGCCATTAACATACTATATTTTGATCATCTAGTTACTACATATACAAGAAAGGAACTATTCCTTTGTTGTATATAGTGATTACGAAACATCAAATATACTAGTAAGCTAAGTATGTTCCCGGTGTAACGTCACTGTATAAACGCCATTATATAAATATTGCATGTAGTTGAGTGTAACATTGCAAATTTTTCACCCCAAGAAAACCATTGTCAAGCTCGATTGCGCCTAGGTTGACAATGGTTTTCTTGGGGTGAAAATTTTCAATTTTCATTTGTAGCCAATATATATTATATTATATTATATTATTACCTAACCTACTATATAAATTATAATTAGGCATTTTGAACTGTTTCACGGTTTACTTTATGTTTTTGCGTGATCATGAAACAGTGAACTGTTGACCGGTCCACAGAATGAACTGTTGACTGTTTAAAGCGTCATCGTGATATTCAAGCATTTTGATGATCACGACATCACTATTTACCTGCTCTATAATTAATCAAATTTAAATAAAACACACAAACAGTCAATTTATTAAGTATTACTTTAAATTAAGAATATTGATTTAATCTTTTTATTATGTGTTCAGCTAATTAATAGACAAGTATGTGAATAAACAGTTGTGAAAACTTTTTATTGTTTGTTTGCGTGTTTTTATTCCAATTTAATTAATTATATAGTAGGTTAGGTAATAAAACACTTATTCAATGACTACTCGGTGAAACAGTCAAACTGTTGTCCCTCGGTAGTGGGGGAGACCTGGAAAACTGTTGCCCGAGGCCGAACCTCGTAGTCATTAAATAAGTGTATACTGAATGTTTTATACAAATACATATAACAGTGAACCGTGCGCGCATATATCACCCATCGTCAAGCAATGTTGACTGTTGCTACGCTGGAGGGCGTGGCTTCATTATTCAGCGGGTAATAGTATATTTTAATAAATGTTTCTCGACCAATCAGATTCAACTAATTTACATGAAAGTATAATATATGTGCTTATTTACCAAGTTACTTGAGACAAATTTTTTTAGTTTAAACCATGCATATGGTCCCTGTGTATAGGATGGGGCCAAAAGAGGCGATATTAAAAATACTTGTACATGTATATTTGGGGAAAAAATCTGAGGCAGCTTAGCCAAAGTGAATCAGGGAAGCTCTGTAGCCAGTGGGTCTTTTGTTAAAACTTAAACCTTGGTCATTACCCTTTATTAGTTCTAGGGCTTTCATGTTTCATTTCTTGTGACACGTACGTACATGCCCATTTAAACAATCCTTTTTTACACGAACACACACTCACATCCCTCTCATGCGAAAGCTAGGCGTTACTTAATAAAGATGGAATACAAGTGAAGGAATACAGATTTAGTGGATACAGTACCAGTATGTTATTAAAGCATATTTATAATGGATAATGGAAAGATCAATACTTATACGTATCTCGTAAAGTGTTTAAAAAATCTCATATTTGTAGAAATGCCAAAGGCAGAGAAGTGTGAAAAGGAGGAAGGGGACTGTGAGGGTACAACTTTAGCATCAGCAGAAGTTGTTCAAGAAACCCAAATCTTTGAGGAGTCTGTGGTTCCAGATTCACCTCCTGATTATCATTCAGACTCAACAAGCACAGACAGTAGAGTCGATTTAGATTCATCATTACCTTCCAGGTAATTGCAATCGGGACAATTAATATTACTGGCGAAAGCTGCATTTCACTACAAATGAATTCCTTGAAGTTCTTTCTTTATCAAAATCATTTTTATGTCAATTCTTCCTTTAGGCAGATAATTAATGAAGGCAAAATATTGCCTTGGCCCTTTAACTGATGAATTCGAACCATAGGCGCTTGGTTTCAGGATGGTGTATTTTGTGAAAAAGTGTTTTTCTAGGTGTGTCTGAATACCCTCATTAAAATAAAAATTCGAAGAAATTAGCACGTTTTAAAAATATCATATTACTGTATATGAAAAGAAGGAAAGTATGACATTTGCCATCTTGGATTTCCAGGGATGTCTCGGTTCAGACTTGATTTTAATCAATATATAATTGCCGGGTAAGATCTAGCGTCAAAATAATTGAATGACGTCCTTCAACCGTCTGACAATTTGAACTTGTCGTATAAAACATGCGATAAACCAAAAACGTCCTCAATACCAAGCAGAAAATCAAAAGGAACGGAGTTGCCGATTTCTAACGATGAAAAATGTAGAGGGGTCCCGGAATTACACGGAAAATCTAATGAGGTCAGAATCCGCGTCAAACTTGTTCTCTCTAGATTTTCTGTTTGAAAAATTTATGCGGGTTGGGTATTGCGGCCCCATCCTACCAGTCATGAGTCATGAATTGAACAAAATAGAATGTACACCACCTGAGGATGATGTCGCATGAGATTCAGCTTTCCTGGTCCAATGGTTCTTGAGAGGAAGCTTTTTAAAAGATGCCTTTAATTATACACGAATTATCATCTCCATTTGTAAGAGGGCGTGGCTTTTCATTTGAAAAATATTGAACCTCTTTTACCTCAGGATACTTGTGGTAACTTTGATAAAAATGGCTCAGTGGTTCTTGAGAAGAAGTGAAAGTGTGAAAAGTTTACACAGGCAACGAAAACAACGACAGAGAAAGGACAAATTTTGATTAGTAAAGCTCACTTGGGCCTTCGGCGTACTTGAGCTAAAATCTTTAAGAATCTTCTTCAACTTCATGTCTATATTGGAACATCCTCAGGTAATATTGATTCAAGTTTGTTCAAATCATGACTATCGGGGAAAGAGAGGCGTCACAATGGACGATCAAGTTTAACATACATGACATAAAAATATAGTGGATAAAAATATGAAGAAATTTCTCCTCAAGAATAGTAAAGCCATAATTGGTCATATTTATATGGAAGCATTCTCAAGTAGTGTAGATTCATTTTTTTTCAAATCATGGCCCTCGGGGATCACATCTGTAAGTGGGGCCACAATGGGCGATCAAAGTTTTACAAGTATTACGAGTATATACATGTAGAAAAATCTTCAAATGCAGGCTGACTTTTTTAGACCATTATTTTCAAACTTAATTGTCGACGGATTTCTCGATTATTTCTCGATCATGACAAGTAGCACACTGCGGTTGTGACCGATCAGCAAGGGATGCCCAACCCTTCATGGTATCTGATCCCACGTTTCATGTTTTGACCTTGACTTCACTTTTTTCAATTCACGTTTAGAGGTTCGTGTTCGCTCTCCTCCTGATTTGTATTGTTTGAATGGATTTTTGAGCTTAAATACTGTTCATTTTCTCCATATATTTCATGGATCTACTCCTTGCTCCGCGACTCGAGAGCAGTCTCTCTAACCATTCGGGTGTCCGACTGGAGATTTTAAAGTGCTTTCTTTTTTCTGGTTCTCAGACAATAAATATCTAAACAACACTGCTTTTAGGCTCATTTCTAACAAAAATAGATATGGTTGATATGGTGGCTATCTCAAAGGGCCCCGCTTTCAGCAACGAACATTGGCAAGAAAATCACGAGTGCTCAATTATCTCTTGAAAAAATCAAACATGAATGTTACATATCCTCTATCAGATGTTTACAATTCTAAGTCAATTGGAAAAGTTTGAGAATGGCTGGACTTAAGGGATAGAAATTATGCACAAAACATAGATGTTAAACAGAGAGGATATTTTTGATCTAGAGCCTTGAGCCTTGACCTAGAAACTTCTTTCAAGATCAGTGCACATTCATTGACCAGTACTCTGTGAGTAAAGTATGAGCCACATTGGACCAAGGGGAGAGAAGATATGCCCCGGACAAAGATTTTTCATATAATTCTGCTATGACCTTAGCCTTAATTAGACCAAAAAACATGGTCCAAGGTTACTGCACTTCCTTTACCAAAATATTTCTGTGGTAGAAGTATGATCCAGATTCGCCAAGGAGAGAGAAAATATGCTTCGGACAAGAATTTAAACAGAGAGGTTAATTTATACCATCACCCTTGACCTAAAAACTTCGTTACTGCATTTCGAAATCGTTACTGCACATCCATTGATGAGTAAAGACGCCATCACTTGTCGGTGGAGAGCTGCAAATTTCGTCCTATACTCGTCACTCATGACCATTAAGCAGTGAGGGATCTTTTTCGTGCCAGCAACCTACTGCTGCGCGGGACCTCGGTTTATACGATTTATACGGTCTCACCCGAAGGACCGGTCTCCACGTCCCGCAATGGGATTCGAACCCGCGACATACGGATTGACTCCTAACTTCGCGACTGTAGAGCGCTCTATAACCACTGCGCCACGCAGGCAACCTGTGAATAATGCATGAGCCAATTGGGCTAAGCCTTAGGGGAGAGAATATATGTTCAGGACAAGTGTTTTATGCCCTACTATGAATATGGCAGGGGCATATAGTGTTTGTCATGTCACTCTTCCGTCTTTCCGTCTGTCCTTCCGTCACACTTTGCGTTTAGCTCAATTCAAAGCTCAGTTTCAAAGAAACTATCCTAGATATTTTCATCAAACTTCGTATGCTGATAGATATTGCCGAGAGCTATGCAATTGCATCAGCATATTTTGACTTAGATCTTGACCTCACTTTTTAGCTCTTCTGAGCCAAAGGCTCAAAGAGCTAATGCTATGGCCATTTGTGCGGTGTGCGTAAACTTTTTAGAATATGGGCCATAACTCAAGAACCCCTTGGCCAATCAGTACCAAATTTGTCACAGGGTATCCTTGGCCCAAGGGCTACCATTTATACTAAAATAAGGGTTGGGACCCTTAAACAAGGGGAGATAATCAGGAAAACAAAACCAAAAGTACTGGTTGCTAAAAAATCTTCTTCTCCATAACCACCAGGCAGATTTTCACCAAACTTACAAACAAGGATCAGGATATGTCAAAGATTAAAATTTGCACGGGGAATTACCCTGGGGCAAAGGGCGTGGTCTCGAGGTCACTTCAAAGTTGACCTAAATTTACAATTAATAATGTGTATATTTTGCTTACTATAAGGACTAGGATCATCAAATCTTGTAAGTTGATGCATCTTAGGACTTCACATCATGTTAACTCAAAAGTAGGTCATGGTGACGTACTTTTTAAATTTTGCGGGGATTTGTTTTCATATTGATTTGAAGGCATATTTTGGACACTTTAAGGCCTATGATCATCAAACTTTGTCAGTTGATGCATCTTGGGTCCTCGAACAATGTCAACTCAAAAGTAGGTCACCGTGACCTACTTATTGAACTTTATGACTTATCCTTTTAAAAACTAAAATCCCATTATTTCAGACACCGTGAGGTTTAGAATCACTGACCTACTTTTTGAATTTTGCCAACATTTGTTTTCAAATTGTTTAAAACACATATTTTGATTACCTTCAGACCTACTATCATCAAACTTGGTCAGTAAATGCATCTTGGGTCTTTGAAAAATGTCGACCAAAATGTAGGTCACAATGACCTACTTTCGACATTTTATGGCTATATTTACAGTAAGTATCTACGGTACTTATTGACCTAAAATCATCAAACTTTGTCAGTTGATGCATCTTGGGTTTTCAGATTGTCAACCAAAAAGTATGTCACAGTGAGCTACTTTTAACATTTTATGGCTATATTTAAGTAGGGCTGGGTATTGGCCCGAAATTTCGTATTGCGATATATTGCGATATTTGTAACTGTATTGCGATATGTATTGCAATATTTTCAATGTAATTTATATGGCATTTTCTTACTAAATTTACTTTAATATACATGCAGAATGTACATAACTATGACAAGTAACCAACACTGACAAAAAAATGTTGATTGCATTAAGGTTATGTTCTGAAATGCTCCCACAAAACAACTTCTATCGTACTGTTTGGCTTTATAACAAGCTTTCATAAGTCCATTTTTATATTTAATGACAAAATTTCTTAATCTAAACATATTGCCAATATATCGATATTATAAAATCGTATTGCGATACGATTTTTTTTTGTCATCGTATTGCAATATATTGAAAAATCGATATTATTGCCCAGCCCTATATTTAAGTATCTCAGGAATTTATTGACTTAGAATCACCAAACTTGGTCAGTTGAGGCATCTTGGGTTTTCGGAGAATGTCTACCAAAATGTAGGTCACGGTGACCTACTTTTGAATATCTCAGGTACGTATTAGCTTAGAATCATCAAACTTTGTCAGTTTAGGCATCTTAGGTTTTCGGAGAAAATCGACCAAAAAGTAGGTCACTGTGACCTACTTTTGACATTTTATGGCTATTTTTAATTATATATCTGGTACTTATTGGCTCAGAATCATCAAACTTTGTCAGTTGAGGCATCTTACGGTTTCATTGAATGTCCAACAAGAAGTAGGTCACGGTGACTTACTTTTGAATATCTCAGGTTCTTATTGGCTTAGAATCATCAAATTTTGTCAGTTTAGGCATCTTGGTTTTTTGGATAACGTCGGCCAAAAAATAGGTCACCATGACCTACTTTTGACATCTGATGGCTACATTTAATTATCTGGTACTTATTGGCTTAGAATAATCAAACTTTGTCAGATGATGCATCTGAGGTTTTCAGAGAATGTTGATCAAAAAGTAGGTCATGGTGACCTACTTTTGAATATCTTAGGTACTTTATTGGCTTAGAATCATCAGTCTTTGTCAATTAATGTATCTTGAGTCCTCAGAAAATTTCAATCAAAAGGAAGGTCACAGTGACCTACTTATGGTATTTTGTAATTATATTATAATATTTTCAGTCTTAACTAGCTAAATATTATCAAACTTTGTAAGTTGATGCATTTTGGGTCTTATGATACTAATAGAGTTGGAGGCTTCTAATAGAAGTGATAGATTGTACAATTTATCAGAAGAGTGATTCAAGGCCCTTGGGCCTCTTGTCTTAAATTAGTGTTTAGCTCAGTTTTAAAGAAACCATTCTAGATGGTGTTATCAAAATTCACATGTTAATACTGACGAGAGCTGTGCAGTAAATTTTTTACCTTTCCTTTGACCTTGACCACACTTCTCTTAAATAAGTGTTTAGCTCAGTTTTAAAGTAACCATCCAAGAATTTTTTTTTCAAATTTCATGTACTGAAACATAATGATGAGAGCTATTCAACTGCACGAACATTTTTGACCTTGACCTCACCTTTCTGAAATTAGTGTTTCGCTCATGATACATACTGATGAGTGCCATTCAACTGCAACAAATTAACATTCTTGACCTTTACTTTACTTGACCTCGACCTCACTATTCTTAAATTAGTGTTTAGCTCAGTTTTAAAGATATCATTCCAGAAAGTGATATCTAACGTCATATGTTGATTCATATGAAGAGGGCTATTCAACTGCATCACAATTTTTACCTTGACCTTTCCTTTGACCTTGACGACACTTTTTCTAAATTTATGTCAAACTCCATATGCTGATACGTCCTGATGAAAGCAATTCAACTGCATCAACATTTTTGACCTTGACTTCACTTTTTCAATTTGTGTTTAAGTCAGTTAAAACCATTCATAATATTTTTTCAACTTATATACTGATATAACCTGTTTAGAGCTTTTCAACTGCATCAAAATATTTGACCTTTCCTATGACCTTGACCTCACTTTTCCTTAAATAGTGTTAAACTTCATATGCTGATACATAATGATGAGAGCCATTTAACTGCATCATCCTTTTTGACCTTGACCTCTCCTTTGACCTTGACCTCACTTTTCCTTAATTAGTGTCAAACTTAATATGCTGATACATACTGATGTAAGCAATTCAACTACATCAACATTTTTTACCTTGATGTTTCATTTGACCTTTACCTCACTTTTATCAAATTGTGTTTACATGTATGTCAGTTTCAAAGAAACTATCCAAAATATTTAAATCAAACTTTATATGCTAAAACATACTGATGAGAACTTTTCAACTGTATCAACATTTTTTGACCTTGGCCTTTCCTTTGACCTTGACCTCACTTTTCTTAAATTAATGTCAAACTTCATATGCTGATACATACTGATGAGAGCTTTTCAGCTTTATCAACATTTTTTGACCTTGATCTCACTTCTGAAATTAATATCAAGCTTCATATGATGAAACATACTGGTGTAAGCAATTCAACTGCATCACTTTTCAAGATATTCTAATCAAATTTCATACAATTTTTCATCAAGATGTTGCATTACTAATATACCCTCGGCGTGTCCTATGGACATATTTCTTGATATTATATGATTCTCTTATGACCTTAACATTAGACCTAGAAATATGATTCAAGATCACTGCACATCACTTACCCAAAGGCACTCTGTGGGTGAAGTATGAGCCAGATTGTACCAAGGAAAGAGACGATATGCTCTGGGTAAGAGATCTCGGACAGACAGGCAGACGGATGAATGGAGGAAGGACGGACGGATCACTATAGGGCGCCCACAGTGCGGGCCTTATAAGTGGACAATCTTTTTTAAAAAAAACCCACAGGATTCTTAAACAAAACGAGAACAATGATCGCTTGGGTGCTTGTTCTTCTTCAAAATGGACATACTTTGCGTTAACAGTCAAACTTTTATTATGACTTTAATCGAGATCATTGATATTCCTGTTTCATTAACATGTTTGTCAGAAACGTACCTCGTTTAAGAAATGTTTTAGAGGTCCATATTTGCACTGCTCCTGATTCATAATGTTTAATGGAGTTTTGAAGGAATATTTTTCGATATCTTCATATTTTTCACTAAAGAGGTGACATTTCAGGCTTTCTGGAAATTAAAACTTATCTCGATCAATTTCAGATGCTCCGGAGGACACTGTCATGAAATTACAAATTTGAATTGCTTGGAAACTTTCATAGTGATGAATGCCCTGCGTGAAGATGCTAAAAGGACATGCATTAACCAACAAGAGGGATATCAATCTGAAACTTCCACGTCCGTTGAGTACAAACAGCAATACCAAAGACTTCCAGAGAATAATGGGTAAGAACAATATAAACAAACATTGAAATTCACCTCTAACAAATCTTGTTTAAAGTTACATCATAGATGCAAAAGACTAGATTTATTTTTAAAAGACATAATAAATTAAAACAAAAGTTTGTGGTAAATATCCTTTTCCACATCATATTAAACAATATTGAATGTTATGTATTGCATATAAGATAAATGGCATGAAAGGAAAACATTGGCTCTGGACATGTGGGAAATATTAACAAATTAATCCACAGAAAATATTGTTTCACCTTCTTCTTCAGAACCATTTGGCCTATTTCAACCAAACTTGTCACAAAAACATCCATAGCTGAAGGGGATTTAAGTTTATTCACAGAAAGAGTCACGTCAAGATAATTAAGAATTATGAAAATTTTGTGGCTCTTCTAAAACTTTTCTTAAGAACCACTGGGCAAGACGGCAAGAAGAGATATTACCTAAATGTGAACGTTTTAAACATATTATTATACCTCTACTATAATTACTCTATTTAAGGAATGAATTAAATAGCAACCCAAATTATACTGTATAACCTGGTTTGGGCAGTTTACGCTTTATAAACCGCGAAGCGTTAACTGCTCCAACCCAGGTTATAGCAGTATAATTTGGGTTGCTATTTAATTCATTAAGGAATGACTCTAATTCTTGGCCATATTATCGAGTATAATCTGGTTTGGGTCAGTTTACGCTTTATAATCCGCAATAATATGGCCAAGAATTAAAGTCATTCCTTATAATTTAATTTTAAAATAATTAAACAACTTTTGATGTAAAATTATGTTGCTTTTTATAAGTTCAAATTTACCGCGCAATAATACAACCTAAGTAACGGAAGTGATTTGAAGCGAGGGGAGGTAATAACTGATACATAGATCTAGCAGCCATGATGTTTGTTTACATGAGGTAAGAACGAGTAATTGTTTAAAGTTGAAGGTACATTTATTAAATCTGGAATTTTCCATGGATTCCGAGGACTGGAAATATATATTATTATAACAGTAACTTGATCCGAAGAGTCGTATCACGTCGAGTTGACAGGCGCGGATCATCAGATCTCACGAGACGCGAAGCGTCGAGTGTGATCTGATGATCCGCGCCTGTCAACGAGACGTGATACGGCTCTTCGGATCAAGTTACTGTTATAATGATAAATTTATTATATACCCTCATATAACTAGCTAAATATAGCAGAATAAAACTTAAGAGATCAATTGTATAATATTTATCCATAAAACAAAGCATAATAACAAGGGACTTTTTAACGCGCAAGAAAAATAACGTCATGTTTTTGCGTACTACGTCATCAGTTTCAGAGAGTGGTGATATGGATTCAGAAAACCACAGTGTGGTGATCCGGAAAATCGGATCAAACTCTGTAAAATTAACAGTAATAAAACCAAGGAAATTGATGGGTATATAATAAATGAGGGGATTGCATGGATATGATTAAGCTGGTCGTCAAGGGGGTGTGTCCCCATACCAAACCAGATTATACAAAATGTTATGCGTTCCTTTTTGGAAATCAACCAATGAGAGGCGAGAATACAAATAAAATTAAATTATTTCCTTATGATTTAATTTTCAATGTAAAACAAGACAATTTCTCTCTTTAAAACGCCTTTAAATTTAAACGTAACGTCAAGCAGATTGATACGATTTTGACGTAAGTCATTGTGACGTAAGCAAACCAGATTATACCAGATTTTTCTCGGGGACGGGTGAGATTCACTCCGGAAATCAAAAAGCGCATGCGCTAAATTTTCACTCTTAAGAAATGTTCCTGGGTAACTTTATTATTTCCGAAATGTTTAAACACACCTTTTGTTTCCTCTAACGTAAACAATTTTGCTGTACAGCCCTCTCGAAAAAATTTTTATGATCCAAAATAATGCTTACTCCTAACAAAATCTATTCTATCATCTTCAGGGGATGTGATAATAGTGTATTGGGGGGGGGGGGGG